>JABASL010001525.1:0-10736 GCA_019775825.1 Neanura muscorum
ATTTTATTTAGGTAATTGATAGTTGGTTTAACTTATTGCGAACAAAATATGCTGGCCATCCAGGGTCTTCTGTAGCTGTTCATTGCTTTGCAGGTACTCGCACTTTATGGCTCTCTCAATTACAAATTCATATTACGTGTACGTCATTTCATTACTCTGAGTGACACTAGGCTATAAATAAGTAATCTTCCAGATTCAATTATATTAAGGTTTCGTTTTGTGTTAAATGGAAGGTCTTGGACGTGCTCCTGTACTCGTTGCACTAGCGCTGATGGAACTTGGTATGAAGTATGAGGACGCCGTGGAACTTATCCGATCGTGAGTACAACACATCGTTTTGGTGTTAGCGTATGGTGGTATGGTCAACTGCCAATTTTTAGATTTTCCAGCCTCTGCCTCTCTTGGGAGGCAGAGAGAAAATTAAAAAAATAAAGTTAAGTTGGCCATACGGTAGAAAATACAATTTTAGCCAGAAAGTTACCCTATATTTTATTTCTTTAGAAAGCGTCGCGGAGCTATTAACTCGAAGCAGTTGGGTTTCCTAGAGAAATACAAGTCCAAGTCAAGACTTAGGAAAGCCAATGGAACTGATGGTAGTTGCAGCATCTCCTAAAGCAGAAGGCAGAAATCTTCATTGACCTCTGCTACCGTGATTCCCTTTAGTTGTCTCTTTCTCTACACTACTTATTCATTATTCGGATGAAGAATATTCTTATCATAAGCTGGATAATAAATGTGTCAAAAACCTCAATCAATTTAGTACCTTTGACATGAACTGACCAATAATAATGTAATGACTTAATCCTACTTGTCCAATCCAGGTCAACTTTCTCATCATCAGCTACTTCAACTGGAATCCGATGTCATTTCGCCCTTAATTGTAAGAATTATGAAATACGCTCATTAAAAGAAAGGGAGAACATGAGTATTAGACTGAAACAAGAGACAATTTTATTAATGTACTTAGATTCTTAAGTGTAGTTCCAATTGAAACTCCCAAAACATTTTGATGCTGAAGATAACTCCTTACCACTGAAGGAAGTTAAGGGAAGGGATGGATGATGGTGGTGGTGGATGAAATGGGTTTTGGGGTGTCAGAGCATTACAGACAAAAAGAACAGAAAGTGGTGGCTTGGGCTTCCTTGGTTTGGTAATTGAGTGTGACAAAATGTAACTGCTGACTCTTCCACTAAAAAACAGTAAGGTGAGGATGGGCTTCTTCAGTTATCTCCAGGCTCCGTTCCATCCCCGTCTTCATTCTGCGTGTCAGATGTCCAAAGTGTCAAGTTGTCACGGAGGAGCTGTTACAAAAGAAAATTACTCATTTAGTCATTCAGTTTACTCTGTCGTGTCCAAGCAACACGTTAGTATGGTTAACCACACTAGTGACGCACCGTGTGGTCAACAGCTAACTACATTTTCCCCCTCTTATCCCTCACCCGTGAGGTAGAAGAGGGAAAATCAAACAACTGTAGTTTGTAGTTGACCACACGGGTAACCCAAGGCACTGGAAATAGCCACCTGACTTCTTACCTGCATGATGAGTGTGGAATCCTTATAGGAATCCTCGTTGAGGGTGTCCAGTTCAGCAATGGCCTCGTCGAATGCCTGGAGAAGAAATGAGGTTACACCACGTTAGGATTATGTCACTACTAAAGGTAATTTTGTAACAAGTATTAATTAATGAAGTGTGAGTCTGTTAGATTAGGTTTGGTTGGTTAGGCACACATAGATAGAAGAAAGTCACCTGCTTGGCCAAGTGACAGGCCCTGTCGGGTGATGTGAGAATCTCGTAATAGAAAACGGAGAAGTTGAGGGCGAGACCCAAACGAATTGGATGCGTTGAATTTAATTTACTTTTGCTAATATCAAAGGCCTCCTGGTAACTGGCTTGGGAGGAGTCGATTACGGCTGGAATCCAAAGTGTAACAATATTAGCACCCCATTTCCTAGGCTTCCATGCCTAATTAGCCCTGAATTACTTGGTCCATGTGTGCCTCCGCCCTTCCATATTTACCGAAATAGTCTCACAGACTCAGACTTCATCAAAGAAAGAAGGGCAACGCCCTTGCCCTTCCTTCTCTACCGGTCACCACCATATTTACCTGTTTGGCCAGTTGACAGGCCTTCTCAGGGGAATTAAGTATCTCGTAGTAGAATACTGAGAAATTGAGAGCCAATCCCAGGCGGATTGGATGGGTGGGGGCCATTTTATTCTTACTGATTTCAAAAGCTTCCTGGTAAGCCTTTTGACTGTCATCAACGACCGCTGCGTACAGAAAAATCAAACTCAGAAACATTCACTGGAATGGAAGAAGGCGGGATACTGACACTGAAAGGGCTTGTGACGCTATGACTTATGCAAATCAAATCCAATAACTTTCCCTCCAGATTTAGTACTTACTTGCTCTGTTGTCTCCAGTGGCAACTTCAGCCAAATACCGGTAATAGTCTCCCTTCATCTTCAAATAGAAGACTTTCGACTCTGCATTTGAAGCCTTAGGTATCAAATACTTGTCCAATAGATTCTGTAAAATATAAACAAATAATTAGATTCTAATTTCATTGTTCACTTCAATTGTTTCTTAATTAGTTAATCGTAATGAGAGCAAAGAGATGTCAATTATCTTATTGACACAACGTTAATTCGTAATCAGTGAACTTACCAAGACTTCATAGCAAATCTCCCTGAGCTCCGTCTCGACCTTCTCACGATATTCTCTGGCCATTTGCTGCTTTCGCTCACTTCCTTCCGTCTTCTGCTCGATGGAAGAGATGACACGCCATGAAGATCGACGAGCTCCGACTACATTCTTGTAAGCGACGGAAAGGAGGTTCCGCTCTTCATTGCTTAGCTCAATTCCGGTCTCAGTCACCGACTTCATTGAAGAGGCCATGTCATCATAGCGCTCAGCCTGCTCAGCCAACTTTGCGCGCTGGACGAGTTCTTCCTTGTCAACGGCCATCTTTACAAAGTGTAAAGGTCCCGGTTCGACTGAAATGTGACAAAGACGAGATTAGTGAAAAGTGAACTAACGTTTAAACCAAGTGACACTGACTGTGACAGTGAGGAAGTAGTGTAGGAAAAGAGTATTTTATGACTGATGTACAATGACTTGTACTTTCTTGTCTACGTAAAGTGTAAAGTGGATGAGTCAGAGTTGGATGGATGATGTATTGGGTACCTAAACGTGTATGTATAGTAAGGCCAATTGTATTTGATGGATGTTTGAATTGAGATATTTGAGTTGACCTTTAGTTGTTTTGTATGATTAAAGTAGTTTAATTAGTGGTTACCTTTTGGTTCCTTGGAAGATGAGGACGGTGGAGTAGGTGTTAGTAGTTGAGTAATTGGGTAATGGTTCCGGTGTTAGTGGATTCCTTTCGGTATCGGTTGCGGAATTCAGTTCTTTTCCTTCTACGTCTCTGTCTGCCTGTCTCCAGCTATATAGGAGCCAGGGCGTGGTGGACTATAGGAAGACGCTCTACTCCCCACAACTACTCCCACCCAAATGCTTATATCACCCACCCACAGAGGTCACTCTACGGGTAGCCTTACATAAAGGGACGCAACTACACAAAATTAACAAAATTAACAATAATTAAAGGTCATTGTCTTAATTGACCTTACTTTAAATATTTTAATTTTGTGCAAAACCTCTTTCGGATCTGGACATCATAGATAGAGATAGGACATCCTTCGTGTCACGATGTGAGTCCTTTCAGACTTTTGATTAGGTATACCAAAAATTTATTAACAATTAACTTTTTATTTGCTCGAAAATGTTTCAAGTTTTTGCATTTTCAAAATGTTTCAAGTTTTTGCATTTTTCAAAATGTTTCAAGGTTTTGCATTTTTCAAAATGTTTCAACTTTTTACATTTTTCAAAATGTTTCAACTTTGCATTTTTCAAAATGTTTCAAGTTTTTTCCGTAGAGATTGCCAGACGACATTTCCCGGCGTAAAAATACGGGCCAAAGGACATAACATGAAGGTGCATCTCGACAGGGTCAAAATTTTTGGATTACTATTAGGACTGGACCGATGTCAAAGGAGAGCACAACAAAGTTTCAAATTTTTAAGTTTTTTTTAATGTTTAAGTAATTTTTTGTTTCAAGTTTAGATTTTTCAAAATGTTTCAAGTTTTTAAGTTTTTGCATTATTCAAAACAAATTTTCAAGAACGCACGAATTAAACACTTCTGTAGAGTGAAAAAGACTTGAAAGAAAGTTGCGGATATCGAGAAAACTTGATAAACGTTTAGAAAACTTTCAGTTCGCTTCAGTTTCAATTCCAGTTTTTGGTGTAGTTGGAGACAAAACGTTTTGAGTACGTAGGATATATTGCTTATACATATGATGAGCCATTTCCGGTAAGGTAGGGTTTCACGTCGGGTTACTTTGTCTCTTCTTAAAAAAGTGGCACGTGTGCAGTGAAAGTTGGTGAAAGTTTACGTTTATAAATCTCACTGCAGCCTTTTTTTCGTGAGTTGTGGATGCGGTTGAGTTCTTTCTTTGTAATAACCTAGCTTTTTTTGGAGTAAAAACGGAAATTGAAGTTTAATTTTAATTTTGGACCGATTTTTTAATTAATTAAAATTCCTATTGATACCCTAGTTCAACTTGTTTCGAATTCAACTAGAACATGTAGTTAATGAAAGTAGTAATATAATAAAATTAATATTCTCTACCGTATGGTAAACGGGTAACTTTAATTTTTAGATTGGGGAAAGAGAGGCGGAAATTTGAAAATTAAAATTAGCAGTTGAGCAAGGCAATGATGGAATCCACGGATTAGTAGTGTATACTTTCTTTTTGTCATTCGTTTACATGGATTTCCTTAAGGATTTATTCCTTGTCAAGGGACTGAATTGAATGTTCCCGTTATTAAAATTATTACAAAATTATAAATAATATTTATAATATAATAATACATAATATATAATTATAATATATATAATATTGTAAAATTCTTTTTAAATGCCTAAAATGTTTAAAATGCCTGTCATGAACTTAAATGTTTTTTTTTCTAAAATATATTTATCCAAGGTAAATTAGCGATTTAACAATTCGTTTAATATTCTACATAAAAAATTAATTATTGAACATTAGTAAACTTATTTTTTTACTAAATTAACTTTCCCCGATGCGTTTGATCACACACAGTCCGCTTGGCTTCTTGGTTCCTGAAGTCTCTTTTTCTAACACCTAAAAACCGGTTATTAGATTGTCGAAATCAATTGGACGAATGTCAAAAATTATTAATAAGCTAATTAATTGTGAGAATAATTAATTAGATTGATTTTACAAATTGAGAAATCAGCAAATGGCGTTGTGGATTGTGGTTGTGGTGTCGTCATTACAGAAGAAAAGAGGCGAAAGGAAATGTTAACTGAATTTTAATCCAGCCGGGAAATCATATATTCAAAATAAAAGTTCATTTTTTTGTTTTAGCTTTTTTAAAAAACGGAGAAGTAGGGGAGGATACAGGACTTTGGAAGGAAGGTTTAACGAGTATTTTTAATTATTTTTTAAACAGTTTGTGTTTTAAATTGACCTTTGACACGATTGTTTGTGCCATCCTTGAAAGACGACAAGTGACACTGGTTGTCAGAATTAACTGTGTGGTGAACCCTGACGTAACCCAACAAACAACTACAGGCTACGGCTATCCCGAAAGCAAATTCTAAGAGTAAAACAGCTGTAAAGTGTTAAATAATAAAATGACAAGTGAAGCCGATTTGGACGAATGGATATCAATGGTCAAAGATTGCAAGTATCTCCCAGAAACTTACCTCAAGGTAATTAAATTCTTCCTAAATTACTAATTTAAAATTACTAATTTATTAGCTATAAAATCTTGTAACAGTTCACTAACCATGTGCGTCTGACTTGAATTTCAGAAATTATGTGCTCTAGTGACAGAGATATTAGTAGAGGAACCCAATATAGTCCCTGTATCTACTCCGGTCACAATTTGTGGAGACATACACGGACAGGTAATTCTGCTTAAAATGGTAACGCTGACCACTGAGGGGACACTAATAACATGCAACATTTTGTAAAATTTACAGTTCTATGATTTGGAAGAATTGTTTCGTCAAGGGGGTGACGTCCCGAGTACGCGTTATGTATTTATGGGAGACTTTGTTGACAGGGGATACTACTCACTGGAAACGTTTACACGACTGCTCACATTAAATGCAAGATACCCGGATAGAATTGTTTTGTTGCGAGGAAACCATGAGTCTAGGCAAATTACACAAGTATATGGATTCAATGGTAAGAATTCGTTCATCCAGTGCACCGCTTCTTTCACCTTAAATTCTAAATTGTAATCTGGTTTCTTTTGTTCAAAACTCTAGATGAATGTCTCACGAAATATGGTAATGCTAACGCCTGGAAGTCATGCTGTGATGTATTTGACTTGCTCACTATAGCAGCTGTAAGTCCCATTTTTACTAAATTGAAGGAAGCAAAACATTAGTTTAGGTTTTAACTGCTGTCTCTTGTTAGCTAATTGACGAGGAGATTTTCTGCGTCCACGGTGGCCTTTCACCTGAAGTAAAAACTCTAGATCAGATACAAACAATTTCTCGTGGACAGGAGATTCCACATGAAGGGGCATTCTGTGACCTTGTATGGTCTGATCCAGAGGAAGGCATTGATGCATGGGCTACAAGTCCAAGAGGAGCAGGATGGTAAGAATTTGCAACAGAATTAATTACACAAATCCGAACCCACCATGGCATGGTGGAACTGACGTACGGGAAAACCCGAACAGAGGTTACCCATACCGCCATAATAATTAAGAAACTACCAATAATTCAGTTAATATGGAGCGTTTAAAGTACATTTAAAAGTCGGGAGGGTTCGGAGTGAATGTCAGTTGTACATTGATTACAGTAAATTAAGTATTCGCGTGCCTTTTGTTTTCCAATTGTAATTTTTTTCAATTTTTACACACACAGGTTGTTTGGTCCAAAAGTAGCCCATCACTTCATGGAGATTAATAGTCTGAAACTACTGTGCAGAGCTCATCAGGTGAGTCGCCGTGAAAAAACTATTTTTGAATTTTTATATTTTTTATAATTTATATTTATATAATTTTTTATAGTTTTAAAATATCACTGAATCCATCTTATTAAACTTACATTGAAATCAAATGATAATTATCAAATGGTCTATAAAAAAGTTTTATTCATTCTAATTTCTATTTTCAGCTCGTCAATGAAGGAGTTAAGTTTCTCTTTGACGATAAAGTTGTTACAGTTTGGTCAGCACCGAATTACTGCTACCGTTGTGGAAACGTTGCTGCAATACTCCAATTTCCAGGAAATAATGAAGCTCCTATTCAAAAGATATTCCATGCAGTGCCAGACAACCAGAGAATCATCCCAACCTCAAACGCAAGCCCCTACTTTCTATGAGTCTTCTGTACATAGATAAGACCGTGCAATTCCAATTAATTTACCTCATCCAATTTTAATCCGCTTCACCCTTGACCGATACCCCAACACATGAAACTAATAAAATTAGGTTACATTTTTCTCTGTTGGAAGATTCAAATGGCAGTGTCACTTTGAATTTCACGAATTTCGAAACCAACTGGTGTTCATCAATTCGCTCGCTGCCGCGTTTAAATCTTAGAGAGCAATCAACAGCCAATGACATTTAGGCGGGAATTGTAGAACAGCGCTCAATGATAATCGACAGGTACGTTTCAATATTAAATTATCTTAAAGCTTTATTATGGCATCGGTTACTGACTTGGATTAAAAAGATCTTGAGTTGTGTTGTATTACAAACAATTAGTAACAAAATTAACAATAATTTCTTAATACAAAGTTGAGATTATCACTGTCCATTAAAATATGTACCAAAATTAGTTAACTTGGACCACCCTAATTAATATTAATATTATTTGGTATTTGTAGATCCATTGTTAGTTGTTCTCCTACTGAGTGTTGTAGGGTTAGAAGATGATGGTCGAGGTGGGGCGGAAGCGGAAGGATTGGATCGACTCCGCAGTGTTCCGCTAGCATTATCAGCAAATAGGGGATTGGGAAATTCAGCGGGATGGGGAAGGGGGCCCTTGACGTGTCTTCCAGCCTGTCGTTTGAAAGCCATTAACCAACAGCAAACGGCTAGTGCCACGGCGAGAAGAGAAAGTAGGGCAGTGAGAACTAGGGAAACTATTATTCCTGTACGACTGATGCAAACTTCCATGTCGTCACTGATTTGTCGCGCTAAACATTAATTTGGAAATATTTAGTCGTTATCCACATATCACGTCACATCATTCAAACGTTATAATTACCTTCGATGGCGTCAGGACGCTCATTTGGCAGCGATTCGACGGTGTAAATTTCATTCGATGAGACCATGACTTCCTCTCGAAGGCTAACACTATTTTGTGACAACGGAGAATCTGTATCAACGTCTACTTGACGCTTCCGGCGACGTCCGAAGGCATCAACGCCCCGACAATTTACCTAATGCCAGAATCAAATATTAATATGAATGAATATTATAATATTTTAGAGAAAAAATATTATAATATTTTACACATAAAATATTCTAAATTATTATTTTTTAAATACAAATGGACATACCGATTGACATTTTCCAAAGCAAATTCGGACAGCGCAGTTAAATTTAAGACTATTACTTCCGCTCGGGAATTTAAAGGCACTAAACTGAGCATTGAGATATTGCGTGTCCGGATCCACGCTCCATTCACCAAAAACTGTTGGATCCGTGGCGCATCCATCGCTATCCGTGACATTGTACGTGTTAACCTGATCCGCGTCATCTGTCGTTCTCGCCACACAATTTCGAGCAAATCCGCTGTAAATTGAAGAAGGTTCCACGGTGACACGCAGCAGAAGCGGTTCTCCCAATTGGGCAGATTCAATTGATCCTCCGGATTTGGTGACAATGTTCATGGAACACACAGGAGGGGGCCCAATTTCTCCGATTGTGCCATTTGGAGTATCGATTGTCAAGTCATAGCCAGCACTTACTGTCCTGTCTCCAGTAGCATACACACATTTTACACTGTACGCCTGCGCATTGTATGTGACCAGCTTATTATTTTTTTGTACAACTAAAATAAATCCAGGCGTTTGACCCTACAAGTACAAGAAAAGAACATTAGCAATTCATGAACGCTATAATGCAATGACAATAACGTAAAGCTGAAACCTACCTCTTTGTAAACCAAACCACAAGAACCAAACTTAACCTTGAAAGTTACTGAATTCGTGGTTCCAGGAAGTCCAGTTCGACATGCGGGATCCTTTGAGTAGCCTTTGACGTACATGAAACCATCAAAACTAGAGACGCTCTCAAATGTCGGCCTAAAGTCCAGGTTTACTTCAATTCCATCCCCTGGGCATTCTACAACCATGCGCGGTGGCGGAAATTCTTCTTTAGGGGGAAGCTCGCAATTCTCGTCATCAATTTGAATAAAGCCAGGCAAACAAATGCATCTAGCTTCATGATATGTTGCAACACACTCGCTATTTCTCCCACAAATTTTAGTGCTACAAGCTGGAACGCATGTCCGATTTGAAACGTAGCAAAATTGATCATTTGCACAATCTTGGTTGACTGAACAGCCACATTCTCCTTGGGCAGTGATAACAAATTTCTCCGTGTCACAGATACATCGTCCATTTTCATCTACCTTAAATCCCCGTTCAGGGGAACACAAAATACAATTTCCATATTCATCCAAGCCATTTCCAGGTGGGCAGACACATTTTCCATCATCGGTTATGACAAATCCTCGTGCCACATCGCATACAATTGCTATAAAATCAGAAGGAAAATTTATGCGATTTCAAAATGTTAATATACAAAGTAGCTTCAATTTCCAAATAGTTATCTTACGAGGGTCACATCGAATTAGAGCAAATCCCTTGTAGCCAGGAATACAAACTAAAATAGAATTTAAATCAGTGGAATAATTTCCTAACATATGAAGATAATTTTGAATTCAATTTAATTATTACAAATTAACGTGACATTTTAAATGTTTTTTCATAACTTACTACAAATCATTGTTCGAACAGGATCGGTATCAACTACCGTACATTCAGCATTTTCACCGCATGGTATGGAATCCAAGCACGGATTCCTGCACTCTCCTCGTATACACGCCAATTTTGAAGGGCATTCGCTGTCGCTAATGCATCCCGGTGGTGGTTGTCCTAAAATGGTTGAAAAGCTGTTTAGCTTTTACTTGAAAATACTTAAAATTATTTCTAATGGGTTTTATTTTTAAATCCCAAACAAGCCAAACTTACTACTCCCAAAAAATTAACCTAAAGCATATGTCCAGGAGGCCCAAAATGTTGGATTTTAGAAACACGGGCCGCTTTAGGCGTATGCTTTAGGTTATTTTTTTTTGGGAGTAAGTAATTTTAATCCCGTCTTTCACACGGGCTTGTTTGGGATTTTTAAATAATTTTTTTTTAAATATAAAAATCAAAATCCTACCTGAAGTTCTACAGATGCCATTGTCGGCTTTGGAGTATCCGGGCGGGCAAACTGAAATAAAGTTTAGCAAGTTGAAATCGGCTGAGACAGCTTTTGAACCTAAACATGTCTGGTTTGCAGTTTTAAGCGACTTACCACAATGAGCCTGATGGAAGACAGATCGACATGTACCCGGTGACGCACAAGCGTCCTTAGCGTCCCAAGGATTCTCACATCTGCCATTGAAGCAC
>JABASL010001526.1:0-10735 GCA_019775825.1 Neanura muscorum
CCCTGCTGCCGGGGCGAGACGTAGACACTTTAGGTTCGTTGCAGTCTAGATCACCTTGCGAAGATGACTTGGCTTGTCTTAACACGTAATTTCGTTGTATTCGTCTTCGGTATTTGGTTCCGGGCAGGACAAACAAGATTTTCGACTTTTTGTAACTGCTAACAGATTTGTTAGAGATTTCGACAATTTATAAGCAGCAGTGGTTTGTATTTTTACACGAATTGGACTCTTGTAGATTGTAATGCGGTTTATTTTTTTCAGAATTGGGAGTTAAGGATCATGGATACCATGGATTAGTGATTATTAGAAAACTAGACACTAGTATTTTAAGAAATCTCGGCTTCAACATTACGTCTTGGTCGGTTTAATATATAAAAATAGAAGTAGCAACAACGAAGGGAAGGAACAAGACGATTGTTGTTGTTGTCGTATATAGCGTAGTTGATGTTTTAATACTTATTTTGTTTGACTAGATTGGCAGCAATAGCAGCAGGTTTAGAATTAATTGGCATCCTTCTCCTGGCCTTTCGTTTCCGAAACGTATTCATACCAATATTAACTTCTGCTTCAAGTGACATTGGCCATTATCCAGTCCGTGAATTTACTGATTCGAGTACAGACGCCAGGCATATTTGCTTCTGCGCATCCAATTCCCCAGGAAATTATTCCCCCCAGAAAGTACCGACCATCTCGGCCCTTGACCTGTAACGGTCCACCCGAATCTCCTTGGCATGAATCTTGTCCTCCATTTTCATAGCCAGCGCATAGGAAAATGTCTGGGATATGCTCCACACGATTTGATTTTAGGAAAAGTTCACGACATTTTGTATTTGACATGATTGGAACCGTTACGTGCTGGAGTCGAGAAGGAAGTTGTCCATTTTCCGTTAGTCGTCCCCAACCTAAGAAAATTCAGAAAATTTCGTTGACCTTTTCAACTTAATTTGACATTTTTACCAACCAATGACGGATTGACATGTACCTGCAACTGTTGCATTTTCTCCAATAAGTAAATCCTGATTTCCAGGTAGGCAAATAGGACGAATGTACTTTGAAAATTTGATTGGTTTCTCAAGTTTCAGAAGGGCCAAATCATTTTCGTAGGTAAAGAAATTATATGAGGGATGTACAACCTATTGCGAATTTATACAAGTTTTCTTATCTTAGAATCCGCAAAAAAAAATCTTCAAGAATTTTGCAATTTTGCACATACCTTTTTCACAATCGTGCTCTCAAAATGTGGGTACTTCTCATCCGTGCCACTAAAGTCCCATTCTCCTAATCGAACTCGGATTTGTGTGGCCAGGAGGTCATCGACACAGTGACCTTTCCGAAACAAAAATTAATGTTGCTTAATTTTTAGATTGAATTCCATTCCTACCTGCTGTTGCCACCCAAGCCGAATTCAGTAGAGCTCCGCCACAACGATGCGTTGAAGAGAATCCAAAGAATGACGTACGTCTAATGGAAGCAATCCAAGGAAATTGTCCTAACGCCGCTAAGTAAAGGAAAACTCAAAATAATTTTCAGTTTCTCAATTTTCGAACAGATTTTTCTTGTTAGTTAAAGCCAAGCCCTCGGTTATGGTTATGATTTGTCTCACATTGTTTCCCTCCAACGATTCTCATTTGCGGAAAGAGTGGTGCTTTCCCACAGAAATCTTCTTCCTTATCTGTATCCACTTCCGGAATACCTTGAGAAGGTACCATCGTAGGTAAAGTCTCAGGCACAGCCGTGGTTGTAGTTGTCGTCGTTGATGTCACCACCGCGGGGACAGCGGGGGTCGTAGTAGAAGTTTGTGGTTTCCGCGTTGTAGTTATTTCTGGTTGATTTGCTGTTGTCGTTGTTGTAATAGTAGGAAGAAGCGGTTGGAGTTGAAAGAACGAGGAATTAGAAGTTACAAAAGGAAGACTCTCTTCTAGAATTGGCAATTGCTGATTCGGGGGCGACATTCCTTCTTCTGTCGTAGATGTCGTGCTACTTGACGTCGTGGCCACTACTGCGTCAAAAACTGGGGCAGGCATATCCGAAGTTGTCGTAGGTGTCGTACTGCTAGTGTCAACTATGATTGGCCTTGGAGTATCCAGTACGACAATTGACGTTGACGAGGGCGACATTTGATGATGATGGTCGCCGTGGTCGCCAATATCATTTTGGGTATCATTATGTCCGCAACATGAACCAAACATGAATCCATCTACGCACATACCCAGGTGTTTTCCTTCTGATTTCAGACATTCCCAAACGAACATGCACGTGCCAGTTCTTAATTCAGGTTCAGATCCAATAGTACATGGTTTTGGGGAAATTTTATAAGCTCCTAGAATACATGAATTAATACATGAATTAATACATGAGTGAATACATGAATGAACACATGTAAGAGACAGACTAAAGTGAATATACATAACATTGCGTTGTACAATATGTTTAGTAACTAAAAATTGTTTGAAAATGTCTACATTGACAAGGTATACATTGACAAGGTATACATTGATAATGTATACTTTGCCACAAGCTATGCATTGATAATGTATACTTTGACACAAGGTATACATTGATAATGTATACATTGCGACAATGTATACACAATAATAGAAATCTGAGCGTGGCTCTACACCTTCCCTCATTGTCTTGACTAATTATTAGCTTTTAGTTGGTGCGTGTCTCAATGGGGGTCAATTAGAGTTAATTAGTGTCATTTTAGCTCCTTACCTGGCCTAAAACATACTTTCTCTTTTTTTCGTTCTGTCATCCTAAAAACTTTTCCACCCACTTTACCATTCAGTTATTAGTTAACTCAACATTTAAAAAAAAAACGTACGCAATATCCGTTGAGCAACAAAACGATTGTTTAATTTATTGTTGTACATTTAAATATGCTGAGATGTAATTTGAAAGTCCTTAAGTCCTTTTATGTAAAACGGAAGTTAGAAGGAACAACAGGATCTTTTAAAAAAAAGTGGAGAGGTACTTCCAAGAAAAATTTTTAGACTCAAGGGAGAATTGCGTAAATTTTTATGTCCTACGAGTCACTGCACCCCATGTTGACAACTATCAAAAAATTCTTGTGAATTTTGGCCTTTTACAATTGCTAAGCAAAGCAATTGCTGCAGCTGCTTTGCTTTACGAAATTTACCATTGTTTTTATGAACTCGTTAGTTTAGAAAGTTCCGTTTTTCTGCTTAGGGAAAGAAAAGTGAGAGATAGAGATGTGAAAATGAGGCAGAATGGCAGAAATTGGCTTAAAAATTTCTGCAAATGAAGATGTAAAGAGGCAGGGGGGAAGAAGACGATTCAATTCCACAATAATTCTACACACAATTTGGTTGTTTGTCATTTCCGCTAACAAGCTTTTCCTTTGCTTGTTTTCTCACACGTAAAATGAAGGAAATCTTCTTTTTTCAAAAAAAAAAGAAGTTTTTAATGATTTTCTTAACTTTCTTAACGCCTCAGTAGTTTTTACTTTCTGCTCTGCTTCCTTTTTATGATCTTAATTTTAAAATAGCTGCGGAAAGATTATGTGGAATACGCGGCAAAAAGAAAATGAACAAAAATTGATGGTTGCATATTGCAGATTGATGCAAATATGATTGCAAGAACATCCATTAATTTAAATTTTATCACCATCATTTTCCATCAAATTTTCGTGAATCCGATCCCTTACTTGCCGCAATTAGTAGGTTAGTTTAATATGCCGCGGTTTATGTAAAACATCACACGGTTCCCTTACATTTACGACGCTGCGGTTAGGTTAAATGCTAAATAAGTAGGTATGGAAACTGCAGTAAGGTTATCCCTGGGCCCGGTATGTTATGCTGCAGGAAGGTTAATAAGGATAGGTTACGGGGACGGGACCTAAACCAAATTTGGTAACTTTTTGCTCTTGGTTAGCCTATTAGTTTTCGTTAGGTTAAGTTTAGGTTACCTGGTTGGCAATCTTGGGTTAAACTAGGCTAACACGAGTCTTAGGCCAACTAGCCTTAGCCTGGCTAAGGCTAGGTTAACCTGTAGTTATTTTGGATAGGGGTAGTTGGGTTATGGGTTGACTAGAGTTTAGGTTAGTTTAGGTTAACCGGGTGTGTTAAGCTGCAGTTAGGTTAATAAGGGTAGGTGATGCTGCAGTACCTAAACCAAATCTTAACTTTTTGCTCTTGTTCGTTCAGCCTTTTAGTTTTCATTAGGTTAAGTTTAGGTTAGCTGGTGGCTTTCCTAGCTTCAACTAGGTTAGGTTAACACTAGGTTAAGCCTGTAGTTATTTGGGGTGGGGGTAGGTAAATTGGCTTGTTGGTTTAAGTTTAGGATAAGGTTGAGCAGGTTTAGCACTTTTGATTTTGAGAATTTTTAAGGATTTTGGAGTTGACTTGCGTTGATAATTTTTAATTTTGGACGTGAGTTTTGGATGTAATTTTTGGACGTAAGTTTTAGATGTAATTTTTGGACGTTATTTTTGGATGTAATTTTTGGACGTTATTTTTTAATGCAATTTTTGGACGTTATTTTTGGACGTTATTTTTGGACGTAATTTTGTAAATAGTAATTTGAATTTGTTTTAGCTGGAATTCATACCTACGGATCCTGTGCGCCGAATATGTGGTGACGCGACGGCTGTAAGCTGCTGCAACACGGTGTTTGTTAATATAAAACTGTGGCAAGTAAAAGCAATTAGTAAAAGTGTTCTTGTTGAAACTGTTCCCTTGTAGCGTGGACCCATCTTCCATCCCTACACAAAATTTCCAGGACACTTTTTGTTTGATGGTGGGCCTGGAAGTAGCCTTGAATAAGGCTCTTAAGGCCCACTAATTGTTAAGGCCGGTGTTGGTAGTGGCTATTGACTGATTGACTGTATGAATGAGCTTGAAAGACCTACTAACACAGAGAGAGGCTCTTGACTACTCATCACGTTCACTCTCATACATAGAATGGTCCACTTTTAGTTAAAGACCAGACACACAATTATTCTAGGTCTGAAATCTCTTGACCAAAAACCAACCCTCTCCCCACAACAAATAACATCTTTCCAAATTTTCATCCCTCTCTACGGCTCTTAGTTTCATTGTTAACCCTCCTGGCAGCATAAGCACAGCAGGCATTAACTCATTTTTTCTCAGGTGAAGGTAAGGTGATTGAAGGGTACTTGAAGATTAGCTTTACAAAAAAACATAAACTACCTTTCTGGACAGACGGGAAACTGGGTCATCAGGCTTGGGAAGCCCTTAGAATCTAGGCCCTTCATAAATGGTTTAACACCTCAGTGGGGCGTGGGGCACAAAAAAATGGAAACGGCGTCAAAGCTCAGCAAAACAACTAATTGAACGCAACGTCGAACCCGACGAAATGTTTTTACTTTTTAGAACCTAATGTTAAAACCTGTTACAAGAAAAAATATTTCAACGTAGGAATCAGCGTTTGATCGCTTTGGTCCAGTTTTAGCTGATGAATCAGCCGAACTCGATTTTCAGCGTAGGAATCAGCGTTAGATCGCTTTGGTCCAGTTTTAGCTGATGAATCAGCCGAACTCGATTTTTAGCGACAGGAATTAGGGTTTGGTGGCTGGTTNGCTGGTTCAGTTTTAGCCTGAGTAATCGGATCTCGATTTTCAGCGTACTAATAACTTTTTTTTCTCGTTTTTCAGAGATAAAGGAAGAAAAAGAGGAGGATAACATGATCGTGGATGGTGCTGAGGGACTGCAAACTGAGAACACCACTGGTGGAAGCACACGGAGGTCACGGCTGGACGAGGCTAAGGCCAAGAAGAAAGGAAGTGTGGTCAATGCTGAGGAAGTTGACCTTACTACGGCTGACTCTTCTGAAGCCGAGAAAATGACCGTTGATGGAGAACGTATTTTCAGACGCAAAACTATGCGAGATCAGTATGGAAATTATCCTGATTGGATGAATAAGCGTAAAATGAGAACCCAGCAGAATAAGAACAAGCGATTGAAAAAGAGAGCAAAATCGCTGAAACGAAAATAATTTCTACTCGAAACGTTTTCTAAAACTTGTCATACCTTTCTTGTCCAAAATGACGCAAGTCTCACCTTCCTCTTCCTCTCGTTTTTAAATAAATTGTTAATTGTTAAACACTTTTAGGTTTTTAATAATCTTTATTATTGATTCATCAATATATTTAGTGCAAGGGTTCACAATTTATCACACTTAATTTCAAATAATTTGTTTTGTTTTTAAAAACTTTTTTTTAGGAAAATGATAAGAATCTCAGAAGTGTGTCATAAACACAAGAATAGATCTGTACAACCATTGTTGTAAATACTGATTTTTTTGACAACCATTGTTGTAAATTTGGACAATGAAACTATGACATAAGGTAT
This sequence comes from Neanura muscorum, assembly GCA_019775825.1. Taxonomy (NCBI): domain Eukaryota; kingdom Metazoa; phylum Arthropoda; class Collembola; order Poduromorpha; family Neanuridae; genus Neanura; species Neanura muscorum. The sequence goes on from JABASL010001526.1 coordinate 6,333, forward strand.
GACAACTTGCGTTAATGTTGTCACAAAGCATAGCACCTTAAGTAGCGGAAGCTGACGTACGTTATTGAAAATCTCGTAGCTAAAGCGTGCAGGATGAAAGCGTATGGTGTGTAAAGGGACGTTTTTCTTGCATTGCTTTGGCTTAAAAATTGAGATCAACGGAAAGTAAAGTGCAAGGGACTTAAAATTCAAAACGATTCGATGATTTCCAGCGCTTACACGTCCATCTGCACCAAACGGCTATCCAGCGCTACGACGCTTGATTTTCAGCGTTTAGTCAGAGTCTTCTATACAAGAGGTTGCTAAATCTGTTGGCGACATTTCAGCCCAAGGTTGCTGGTCACCGGATGCCAACAGCGCGTAAATGATTCCACCAACGAAGTAAATAGAGCCAGAGATTGAAAATACACCGCGCCATTCGGCTGCCGTCTAGAGAATAATTCAAGATTCGTGAAATCCTGAAATTTTGATTATACACTTGAAATCATACCCCGTTAGTTCCCACCATCCAGCCAGCTATTATTGGTGAAACCATTCCAGGAATTGTTGCAAACTAAATAAAAATCAGCGATTAGCGTTTTCGTATTTAAGGACATCAGCGTAACCAGCGTGCGTGGTCTCTAGCTCACCGTGTTTGAAATACCCATTAGGATACTGGAGTATTTGGGAGCGATGTCGAGATGATTGACGCTGAAACTGGAAACAAGAAGCGCTTTATTTAGACACAATTTTAAAGCGTTTTTATCGTTTAATCACTGATACTTACCCTGCCCAAGCGAAACCTCCCAGTCCAACTGCAATTGTAAGAAAGAGAATTGCTCCAATTGGATTCTTAATGAAGGCAGCACCAACGATGAACGTTGTCTGAACCAGAAATGCCCCGCACGTGAACAATTTGCGAACTTGTGTGGTACTCAAGTACCGGATTCGGAGCCAATCGGCCAAAATTCCAGCCAATTGAACGACAACAGCCATAACCAAATACGGCATTGCAGAGATGAAACCGGATTTCGATAAATTCATGCCAAAGTAGCCTAAATACCAAATAATCATGATGTTTTTCCTTTTCAAAATTCTACGGGTAAGGAGGGTGGGCTAGGTACTTACTTTTCATATAAGTTGGGAGCATCGTCAGAAGAGTGTAGAATCCCCAGTTTTCACTAAAAAAAATCGAATAATTAGCCATGGAATGGCTTAGGTACTTTAATCAAATCTAAATTTTCTCAACCATACGCAAAGTGAGCAGCACTAATGGCCCAGACTGGTCCGGATGTTAACATCAGCTTCCACGGCAGTTTTTTCTGGAAATAAAACGCTGAAATTTAAACAACTTGGTGATGGAAATACGCTGAATGTGGCTGGAATGTGAAAAATTACCGTGAGACTTGGTGATGGTGGTGAGAGACTGCAAGTGATATAATTCACTTCAGCCTCCGATATCCATTTGTCATCTACTGGTGACTCAGATATATTCCACATCCAGAGCGCTGTCCATAGAAGTGCCACGATACCAAAGACGTAGAAGACGCTTGGCCATCCATAGTAATCTGCCAGGATACCGGATACTGGAAGTGAAATTACTGTTCCAGCGTATGAACCCGAAAAAACTATCGTAACCAATCGACTTCGCTCGGCCGCGGGTGCCCATTTACTCCACTGGAACCCAAAAAATTCAACAATATTTAACCGAATGACAACGTGAATCGCTTGTCGTGTCGAAGGTCATAGTACAAAGTTTTGTGCTGAGTGGCCTGACTGGTTCACTTACGAGTGCATGCGCTGCTGGATACGATACACCCTGAAATAGAAAAAAAAAGTACGTTGTCGTAACACGATTTCCAAACGTAGTTGACAATTTAAGATTATCGTGTCAGTCACATGATACATACCTCGGCCAGACCCTGCAGAATCCTCAGAATTACCAGAGGAACCACACCAGCCCTAGCCACGACCGGGGTTACCAGTGTCAGAATTGACGTGATGAGAACACCATATCCAAGGATTCTCTTACCACCATATTTTGTGGCCAACCAACCTAGGTTGAGTGAAGAATAACAAACGTGTCACACGATCAGCTGAATGTGCCTTCATGAGTTGGACACTCGATCACCTGGTGGTGGCAGGAGTTAAAGGTCGTGTCAGGTGAACAGTTGACACTTTCTTACCTCCAGGAATTTGTGTCACAATGTATCCATAGAAGAAGGAACTAAGAATAAGTCCTTGTGTTGAAGAATCCCAGGTGAATTCCTTCGTTTCGGTCATGGACACAATGGCCACTGATAAGTTGACCCTTAGCGAGTAGATGTTACAGAATCCAAGGAAGGCCAAAACTGCTACAGCATATCGTCTCGGCAAAGAAAATGGCCAGTACTTTCTGAAAGATGACAACAGGAGTAAAATTATGGCGCAACTACATTTACAGTAACAAAGACAAATCGTACGACCCGGACTGTACCTTCGTGGCCCTTCGTTTCCGTCTTCCCTTGGCTCGTCTTCGGTTTCTTCTTCGACTGGAGCATAAGCACCGCCGCTTTTCCCTAACAATTTATCAGTGGCAGCCATTTGCAAACTGGCGGTGGGAAGACGCTGAAGTTGAAGCGATTGTTATTCCATGATCTAATTCTTTCTCCTACTTTTGAAATAAGATGAAAGCCTCAGCTTTCAGTTTCCAGCTCCAGCTGGAATTCCAGCGACTAAACCTCCCAACCTGTTGTAAAAAGGACGAGGAAAGACAAGAGACTTGAGAAACATATGGGAAGGAAATGAAACAAATTCACACCTAAGCCTAAAACTTTCTCTTTTCTCCTTCCAAGGCCACTAAAGTTGGCGTCGACGTAAAGCAAGTCACTTGGGTTTTTTAAAAACTGAAGGACGAAGGGCTCCTTGCTGAAGGGTTCCTAATCGGCTAAAATTTACGAAGGCTTACATGTTGAATAAATATCCGCAAAGTTTCAAGGAAATGGACTGTGTAAAGACCTTACTTAGAAATGAAGTTACTGAAACTAAACACTTTGAAATCAGAAGATTCGAATCTAAAGGTCAAATTTTATTTTTCGGAATTTGATGACCTTTTACAAAGTCAATTTGACACTTAAAAACTATAAATAATTGAAATTATATCATAATGAACAATAGATTTGTAAATTAATTTTTAATTTAATCAACTCTTATTTATTTTATTATTAATTGTTCAGATAGGATTCTCATAAAGTTAATTAATTTGATTTGTTCCAATTTTTAGTGTCCTTTAATGTCTGCTAAAGTTCTTTGACTGTTGGAGAAGTGGTTTAGTTGAATGCGGCAACAATTCCAAGCGCAAGGACAGCAGCGATGCACACGGTGAGCCAAGATGCGTTGACCAAAGTAGATTTGTTCCCTTTGGAGTTACCGTCGCCAGTGTTATCCGTTGCCCGTTGAACTACCGCCAGTGCCAGTGCCAGTGCCGGTGCCAGTGCCAGTGGGACCACCACCAATTGTTCCTTCAGCAATGATTTTAGCCACGTTAATGATATCGTCTTGTCTTTTATCATTACATTCTGGCTTGAATTTTCCTGCTGACTTGTCACAGCATTCATTGAAAAGTTTCTCCAGAGCTTTAACCATGAGATTATAGCCTTCCTCCGTAATGTTCGGGTGAATCGACGCATTGGGATCCTTTGAGTAAATAATGTACTTATTCTTGTTCCCTTCAAGTACCTTCTCCTTGTCATCAGGGGATTCACAAGCATCTAGAGCCATATCTTTGACGTGGGCTAAAATTACTTTATCCAATGGCTCCGGCAGGCAGCTGGAGAAGTTAGTGGCAAGAGAGCATGAGCAGAAGAACGCAAAAGGTCCGTTTCATGTCCAGAAGTCCTCCAAATCCAGAACCACCAGTAGAATACATGTCCCCTTTGATCAATTGCCAAACAGCCTTCTGATCACAATAAATTCAAGTGTGAAATCCAGTTTTCCGTCCAGAATAAAGTTAGACGGTAAACAACACACCGCGGTTGGTTGTTTTGTTGTTTATTGTTCGCCGGTGCACCCAAGGTATATGGCAACGAAAAATAGACAAAACCTGGAGAATAACGAATATAATTTTTTTTTGGAAGGATACCTTGTAGGGATTTATTTTAATTAATATTGCAACTAATTAAATAATTGTAATCACCGTTAGTTTAAAATTTAAAATTAAATAAATTAACAAAATGAAAATAAGATACCTTATAGGATTTTATTCAAAATGAGGACTCAGAATTTTTATAAAATGAAACAAAGGATGAAGAAGGTGGTGAAAGTCGTTAAAACATGTTCTAGATTTATTCTAGGACTTAAGCGTTATGAACCTGTAACCGCACTAATATGTAATCAACTGAAGTTTCTCATGCCTTTAGAACTGTTTCAGTTTAAAATACTAAATA
>JABASL010001528.1:0-10732 GCA_019775825.1 Neanura muscorum
AAATTTTTCGACATAAATTTTTGGATTTTTGAAATTCTCGACTGTAGAAACGGGCGTCGACTTCTTACTGTTTTGGTATTAACATCAGCATTTTCGCTAGAGTAAGCGTGCCATATGTTATGAGCTATTCGAAACGTTAATTAATTTTAAATTATTTATTTTAAATCAGTGATTTCTCAATGTAGTACAAGATTTCATGTGGTGGTTTTCACAAATTCTGGAACTTTGTGGCCGTATATGTGGAATTGTTACGAACCATGTGGGTTGAATTTAAATGTAAATTAAAATTTAATTATGGGTGAAAGTTGAAATGAGAAAATTGAAGCACATTTCCCGAGATTTAAGTACGAACAAAGTGTTTTAGCATCTGTGTGGGACGTTTATTGTCTGGAGGCAGGCGGCGGCGGAAGATCATCAACAAGTGAGGTTCCCCATGTGCCCGACTCACTGTAGAGAAATAGTATAAAAGGAGTGAAAGCAATTGGTCCTAAAAATTGGATCCTACAAACCTCCTACAAACCTACTCAGTTCTAAAGCTTTTTCAGCTCCAGGGAGTCCGCCCAAAAACATTTTTTAGAACATTTTTTACTATCTAATTTCAAACAGAGGAAAGACGATAAAGCGACGGGAAATCTCTCAACTTTCCGGATTTAATTTATTTCCAAGTGGAATTAACCAGAAACCTAAGAGCACTTTCCATACTTTCCACCTTTTCACAAATGTTTTTCAAACTAATTCATTCTTCCCACAACCAAAAACACAAGTTTAATCTCTCATGATCCTTTTCCAAACAGTTACTTTGAATTATAACTCACCCAAATTTTAACGTTTCCCTTCAAACTACCCTTCATCTCCAATACTTGGTTTTAACTTTCACTTTGGGGAAAGTTGATGCATAACTCCCTCATTTTGCATATCGGCATTTCAAGGAAAAGTTTATGGATTTCAAAACTAATGTTGAATGCGTATTAAATAACCTTTAACTAACCGAAACTCGACCTAAACTAAAGTTGAATGTGTGTTAAATAACCTTTAACTAACCAAAACTCGACCTAAACTAAAGTTGATTGCATGAAATAACCTTTAACTAACCAAAATTGGACGAATGGCAACAATTTCTGAAGGGTCGTCAAGAAAGTTGATGCATAACTCCCTCATTTTGCTATCGGCATTTCAAGGAAAAGTTTATGGATTTCAAAACTAATGTTGAATGTGTATTAAATAACCTTTAACTAACCGAAATTCGACCTAAACTAAAGTTGAATGTGTATTAAATAACCTTTAACTAACCAAATCTCGACCTAAACTAAAGTTGATTGCATTAAATAACCTTTAACTAACCAAAATTGGATGAATGGCAACAATTTCTGAAGGGTCGTCATTTTCTGCCCTGTAGACTTCTGACTAAATAAGTGCTGGCTCGGGCTAAAAACTGAAGTTGAGCAGCGCAAACTAACCGAAACTCGACCTAAACTAAAGTTGATTGCATTAAATAACCTTTAACTAACCAAAATTGGACGAATGGCAACAATTTCTGAAGGGTCGTCATTTTCTGCCCTGTAGACTTCTGACTAAATAAGTGCTGGCTCGGGCTAAAAACTGAAGTTGAGCAGCGCAAAACACCCGATTTGAAAGTGGAAAGCGGTGAAAGAAAAAGCGAAGAAAGTTAGATACAAATTTGTGACAGCCCTGTGTAACTATTTGTAGAATATTGTCACAAATGTAAGGATGGTCTAAAACAAAAAAGAAAGTTTCGAAAGGCCATTTATAGCCTAACTTTCTTTGAGAGAAAATTTTGTTTGTGTGAATATGATGGAATATGGGAGAAATGTTGGTGGGACGTAGGATTATGAGGCTGTCTAGTGGAATTATGTTACGTCCCTTATGTTTCGTGCATGCGACAGAAAATAGGTTAGGGAATTCAATGGATGCGGGGCAGAATTCGAAAAGCGCTATTTCAACTTTCTCCTTGGCGTGTTCGTGTGTGCCCATATGAAGAATTAACGAACATCACATCACAAGCTTTCCGTCGTCATTTTCCTTGTTTTGTAGCAAAGGAAAAAGAAAGTTCAAACTCTTAAGGAGTTACTGCTCCCTTACCTACGGCACAATTAGTTTTCAATCCAAATTCTAGGTAATTTACCGCATTTTCCCCAAAACAAACCCTGTTCTCTAGTACAGAGTTTTATCAAGCACGTTTCTCCGCTTTCTCCTTCTTCATTTCAGGTTTCCGGGAACCCGGCAACAAAATTTCTGGATTTTGGAATCTAGAGCAATAGGCTGGTCGAGGGCGTAAACGAAATCTTTAGGTTGAGTCATTTCCTTTTTTCAGAAAAACGACATAAAAAAGAGAAAAGCGGAGAAAGTTGTACCCGGAGGTGGAGAAAGTCATAAAATTTTCGGCCTTAGAAGTTCTTATTACAGTTAGTGGCTCTTGGTCGTATGGTTACGGTATTTCCACAAGAAAAATGACGGCACCTTCTGCTAGTGAAAGTCTCAGGCTTGGCGTGACCCCTTGAATTGAAAATATTCTTTACAAGAACAACAATAAAACAAAAACAGTCTGAAATGAGGAATGGGGAAGTACAGGCTGGGTCAAATTCTTGGCCATTTTTTGGCGTGACATTTCGTACATTTGTGGATGAATACACTCCAATATCCTACACGTATGAGGCCGGGCTTGAAAGGATTTAAAGTAAGTACAGAGAGTTTTTTAATGTGTGTTCAACTTTCTCCGCTTTCCCTTTTTTCTGTTCCGTTTTTTGAGAAACTGGAAACAAACCTTCGGAAAGTAAACGATGTCTTCAAATGGGTTTATTTCCTTTTTAGTTTTTCAAAAACGGAAAAGAAAAAAAAGAAAGCGGAGAAGTTGAACACACATTAAAAAGTCTCTGTACCAGTTCAATTTTTTTAAAACAGAGTTTTGTAAAGCGTTTTCAACTTTCTCCGCTTTCTCTTTTTTGGTTTTCTGAGTAGCTGGAAAGAAAATTTCTGGATTTAGAATCTAGAACAATACACCGGTCGGACAGAGTGTAAAAGATGTCCTTTGACGTCTCTCGTTTTCGTGTTTTGAGAAAAAAAAATGGAAAAAGAGAAAGCGGAGAAAGTGGAATACGCTTGAAAAAACTGTACAGTTCCGGATACCCAAGATTTTGAAAAAAAAATTTAAATTTTCGAAAATTCCTTTACAAACTTTCCCTGTTTTTTTAAAAACGTTCTCGTGACAGAAATTTACTGAAAATGCTTCTGTTTCTACAAATTTTGGAGAGAGCAATTCAATTAAGAAAATTGAAAGTTTGAACGAAGCACGACATTCAATACGGGTCAACTCCTGAGCTCTTCTGTGTCTTGTTTGCTTTCACTTTTATCATCTCTAAATTGGGTATCCTACGACTACTGTCAAGTAACCCTACGTAGTTAGACTCCGAGCGTCAAAATACCCGGGAACACCCACAACCAACTCCCTCGACTATTTCAAGAAGCCATTTCAATTTCTAAATGAGAAGAAAATGAGAATAGAAGTAGTTTTTCAATTAAGGGTTCCAGACTACCACCACTACTGGGGAACAAACCCCTTTCCACTACGAAATTGCTCTTGAGATTTCTATAGCACAGAAGAAACTTTTGAAAAAGTTTTGAATTTTTACTTTCACCTTTAGTTAAAAAAAGGGGAAAAACCGCCTTTTGACCAGAATACAATAGGAGGGACGGCTTTCACTGGCTGCTTCCAGCAAGCCATGTGGGGAAAGTCAAAACAAAACATTTCCCATGAGTAGATTTAATAATAATTCAAAAGAATTTTTGATTCCAGTAGCTTTTCCCCAAGATTTTTCACCAGGAATTTTCACCAGGAATGAATTAATGTCTGACCTATTGAAAAATATGGCTGGCTTTTTTTTACGCAGCCGTAAAAAAATTCAGAAAAAAGCTTCAATTAAACTTAAATTAATTATTTTAGTAGGAGAGTAGTTTTTTGTTGTACAAAAAGAGTAAATAACGTTTTCTGTGTTGTTCTAATTGAATTTCAGGTGGAACGTGTAAGGTTTTATACTTCATCAATCTCTGAGTCGAAATCTCTGAGCCGAAATCTCTGAGCCGAAATCAAGATCACATTTCCACTTCCTCCGTGAAGAGGCTTTTCTTCATCTTGTGATCCAAATAGAAAAAGAAAATGATGAAGAGTTTTTTACTAGTCCAACAGAGAAAGTCATCAGGCGAACCAAATGAAACAAAAGCCAAATTACCACCACTGGCTCCCCTACTGGCCCCAACAACGGCCCCACCAACACCCTGCCTCCCAATTCATCCTACCTTCACCCCACCACGAAGTCCACCCAAACCACATTCGGACTTCATTAGGAGACAAACCGTCCTTGTTACACTTTACATCTGGTCTGTTCTAATTAGTGTTGTCATCATGGCTCCAGGTAAGATTATCTCAATTGTCAAATTTGCAAAATCATTATTTTTCAAAAAATTCAAAATTTTAAAAAATGTATCAAGCTTCAGGGCGATCTGTAATTCTGAATTCTGCAATATTAGTATGCTTTACATTTCACCAGCGCAGTTACCAGCCGTCTATGTCGCCAACCAGATCGTATCGTTACAAGTTCAATTTTAAACATATGCTTAAACAAAGTAAAGTTTTAAACAAAGTAAACAAAGGCTTTTAGTTTTATACAAGGTTTGCCTAGATTTCACTTCCGGTTTCTGGAAGAATGGTTACCCTGTTAAAATGAAAAAAATGCGATGTTTTGGCTATTTTCCACAGTTTGCAAAATTATTGTCATAAATTTTAGTGAAACGTTGTTTTAAGTAATAGTTCAGTAATGTTACAAGTTCAATTTTAAACATAGGCTTAAACAAAGTAAAGTTTTAAACAAAGTAAACAAAGGCTTTCAGTTTTAGACAAGGTTTGCCTAGATTTCACTTCCGGTTTCTGGAAGAATGGTTACCATGTTAAAATGAAAAAAATGCGATGTTTTGGCTATTTTCCACAGTTTGCAAAATTATTGTCACAAATTTTAGTGAAGCGTTGTTTTAAGTAATAGTTCAGTACAGGCGGAGAAAATTTATAAAAATGAGGTTGTCTTTTAGAGGTGAGCTGGATTTTCGCAATTCTTTGAAAAATTGAAGTTATTCGAAAATATTTTTTTGTTCTGAACGTACATCTGCGTTGTTGAGATTTGAGATCCAAAGTCGTTAGAATCCCCTTTGGATTTTGATTGGTTTGAAGGTTGGGAAGTATGATTTTGACTAATGGTGGTAAAATCTGAGACTAAGAACCCATTATTTGAGATGAGGCAGCAGGCAGGTAACGGGAGGTAAAATAGATTCGTTTGAGGTTACAAAAAGGTCATCTACAAAAAGGTCAACAAGTTTTACTCGTAGGAAAACCAAAAAAAAAAGGATAGAGCATCAGCGTTCCAGGCAGTGTACCCTGTTCCAAGTCAACGGAACAACTGATCCTTGCCGTGATTCAGCGCCGTTCTCTTTTTTTTTTGTAGGAGAAAGGGAAATTTTTCTTATTTCGTTCCACTATGAACACTAACACGGAAAAGCTGGAACTGATTTTACGGATTAGTTTCAGCTCCGTTGAAATTTTGTACGGTTTCATGAGTTTCATGTTTTGTAATTTCATGGTCAGGATAAAGTTTCTTACCTAGTAAGAAGCAATCTTGTCGAGCTGTTCGAACTTGAGCTGAGTTGAACTGTTCGAACTTGAGCTAAGTTCAGCTGTTCGAACTTGAGCTGAGTTGAGCTGTTCGAACTTGAGCTGAGTAGAGCTGTTCGAACTTGAGCTGAGTAGAGCTGTTCGAACTAGAGCTGAGTTGAGCTGTTCGAACTTGAGCTGAGTAGAGCTGTTCGAACTTGAGTTGAGTAGAGCTGTTCGAACTAGAGCTGAGTTGAGCTGTTCGAACTTGAGCTGAGTTGAGATTTTCGAACTTGAGCTGAATTGAGCTGATCGAAAACGCCGTTGACAAAATTAGCTAAAAAGACTGGAATGCTTGAGATGTTTAGGAACTGCTCTGGTTGAGCTCATATCAGCCATCCTTCTCCTTCTGTTTTGGTAATCTTAGGATAGAAGACGGATGCCGGATAAAGTCAAGTGGCATGGTCGTTGGTCGTGGTTGGAAGAATGGTGGAAGATGGTAGAAAAAAAAAGTGCCTGGACGAATTATGGTCCGAGATGTTCTTGCAGAAGCTGAGGAGTTCTGAACCTCACCAGATAATTTATCAATGTCGACTAGAAATTATGTAACAAAAAATAAGGGATAAAGAAAAAATCTAAGAAAAATCAAACTGCTTTCTCCGCCTGGAAAGAATGGATAGAATGAATAATTGCTTTGGATTCGCTTGTAGCATCTGACCTCTCCTTCCATTAAGGTCAAAGGAGACCATAGAATCACCACCACTTCCTTACAATAGACTCTGCATCGTGATAGTCTTCCACAGCAGAAACAGGGCGACAGCTCAAATTGACTTTTGATTTTTTTTTCTTGCTAAAGTCGAGCTCCATTAACAGTGTCATTTCAATTGACCTGTCCGAATCAATCAGTTAGCATTTAGGAAACCCCAATCCAACCAAATCACTTTCACTGTCTTAACTTCCATTATTCCATGGAGCCTCTAAGACCTTTAGCCGTATAGTCTCAACCCAAAGGGAACTTAGTCTTGCAAAAAGTGATAAAAGGAAAATCACTTCCAAAAATCCTTTCCACTTTCTTTTATTCCATTTCCACTTTCTCCTGCTTTTCAGCTCTCAACGGGAGTAAAGCCACGTGAATCCTTTTTATCCACAAAAACTGAACAAATTTCTATTATCTCCAATTTCCTTGTTCTTAACTCCTTAAAAAAATCGAATGTCCACCTTAGTTTTGGTCTATTAAACGTTTTTCATTGTTTTTGAATGAAATTTCCACCAAAAATAAAGTCATGCCTTCCAAAATGTTTGCCCAACTTTGTCCGCTTTCTCTTTTTTCAGATCAATTTCTTTGGGAAAACGGTAATTAAATATACGGATCTTTCTGAGCTATCAAATATCTCAAATTCTTCATTACCACTTGCGCATAAAATTGTTCTGAAAAAAGAGAAAGTGGAGAAAGTGGGACAAACCTTTTTATATATCCCGTTTTTAAGTTTGAAATTTTTCAGCATTAAAATCTAGTAATTTCTAGCTGATTTAGAAAATTTCCACCAAGACTAAAAATTTTTCTTACAAATCAGTAAATTGTGCCAACCACCAAATTATACAGAGTTTTTTTTAAAGTTTGTTCAACTTTCTCCGCTTTCTCTTTTTTAATTTCGGTTTTCTGGGAAACTGGAAACAAAATTTCTGGATTTAAAACGTGTTCAACTTTCTCCGCTTTTTCTTTTTTCATTTCGGTCTTCTGAAAAACTGGAAACAATATTTCTGGATTTTAGAATCTTGAAAAATATTTTGGTGAGACAGGACGCAACCGATGAGTTTAGATTGGATTATCTGATTTTCAGTTTTTGTGAAAAACGAAATGAAAAAAGAGAAAGCGGAGAAAGTTGAACACGCTTTAGAGACTTTATTTTAGCCAAAATGCATGTACAGGTCTTTTTTTTAGTTTTGTTTTCTATCAGAGTGAATTTTTGTTGGTGGAAAGAGCCTTATTTGAGTAAATATTAATTTTGGTTTGGTGGTTTTAATTGACACCAATTCAAAAATGTCAAAGATTAAACCTTCTTTTGTCAAGCTTTGCTTCTCCTAACCGCATCTAGCGATTTTAAAATTGGAATTTTTCGCCTGAATTTTGAGGAAAGACCCGCTCGATTTTTGGCTAATATCCAATAGTTTGAAGTTTTCTGGGAATATTTATTTATTTAAAAAAACTGAGAAAGGGAACGCAAGTCCTGTGCAGCCACAAATTTTTTTTTGAAAACTTGCCTATGTACAATGACTCGTAAAAATACCACAAAGGTTAAAATTCTATAACCTTTGATTTTAATTTTAACTTTTGTGTTAATGAACTTCAAAAATTACAATCAAAATTTTCAAAAATAAAGTTAGAAAATTGTACTCTAATTTAAAAAAAACCCTCGAACTTATGTTCTATAAGAAAAATTTAAAAAGATAAGTTGCATCCCATTGTAACCAAAATATTTGAATTGTTTGGAAGCCGAGAAAGTGTTTTTCCTATTTTATTTATCTTATCCTTTCGATTTAGGAAAAAAAAAAGATGAGAAAACATTTTCCATTGTGTTTCTGACATGTGTTGGACTAATGAGACCTTCCTATCCAACCTCATCCATGTTCCAAAAATCTTCTTTTCTACACGAAGTACCACCGCCACCGAGAATGGAACCAACGCCTTAGCGTTTCTCAAAAACTTTTTTTTTATTCTATTATACTAAAAAATGCAAAGGCAGCGCTTGTAGACGGTTAGAAGGAGAATAAGACCGCTCTCCATATAAAATCGCTTCTGGCACACGCACCCAGATCTAAATATTTTGGTTTCCTTTTCTCTGAAAGTGTTGGATCCATGACTCCTCTCACAATTTTTTTCTCATCCCTATCATCTTCAAATAAAAATATGAAAATATTTCTTCACCAAAAAAATCTCGCCTGATGAATATGCCTTTGGAGTTTTCATATTTTTGGAAATAAAGACGCTAAAATCAACAAACCTTAGCCTGATTTTTTAGAAACAAGTATAGAAAAGGTTGAAGCGCCAGTAGGATTTTTGTGCAAGATTTCCGTGCAAGAGTGAAAGCAGGGTCTTCCTGCTTTTCAGGTTTTTGAAATGAAAAACTTTTTTTTTGAATCCTATCACTCTCCTTCTCCTTTTTCCCCAATTTAGAATTGAAACAAACAAAAACAAAAAATAGTAAGAATAAAGTTTTCTCATCTTTCTCTCCGTCGTCCTTGTTCGTCGCTTTCCTTTCACTTTCACTTTCATTTCCTCCAAACACACCTTCCTTGGTCTTGTGCTCTCTCATTCAGATTTATTTGAAAGAGATTTTCATCCAAGAACCTTAAAAGGTAGCTTCCAGTTCTTTAGTTCAGAGTTTTTAGAAATCTAAAAGATTCCAAAATCCTCAGCCCATTCCTCAAATCATCATTCCGCTTTTTCCAGCTCATCGTTTTCAACTTTTATGATTTATATCTCGTTTTCCCTTTAGGATTTTAGAAAGAAGGAGAGAAAAGGGCCACAGATGACAGATGAGAACTTCTGGCATGAGCGGCATAAGCAGGAGCTCTCTGTCGAGTAATAGTAAGTTCGACGACCCACTTCACTGTGAAATGGAAATTGATTTGTTCAAGTTTTACAAAGGACGGAAAATTTATTTATGACGCCCTTACTATAACCTTAAATAGATCCAATCAATAACTCCTTCCATAAATTATTCAGTTCAACAACTTTACCTACAACTTTACCTTCAACTCAACGGTTACCTACAAATTACTGGACAGGAATTTCAAACAAGGAATTCTAAATTCTTCACTGGTCCTCATTTTATGTCTTAAGATTGATCGACTCTTGTCAAAATTCCATTTAAATTACCACACTACTTTTTATTAACATCAATCTTTCGGTGACTTACAACAAGAATCGTGATCGTTCTATTATACAATTCTTATCGTACCGTAAATTCCCAGTTAATAACCCCATTACCTAAAAATTTTCTAACGCGGCGGGGATTTTAAAACTGAATTAACCTGGAATAATAGAAGAGAGTTTCATAATTACAATTTAATCCGCTTTCTCTTTTTCGTTTTTCTTGGTTTACGTCCTATGCAACCATCCCATTGTTCTAGATTCTGAAATCCAGAATTCAGTTTCCAGTTTCTCAGAAAAACAAAAACGAGAAAGCATAGAAAGTTGACACACTTTAAAGTAGTCACTGTACCTAAATTTTTTAAAAGCTTGTTCAACTTTCTCCGCTTTCTCTTTTTTCATTTAGTTTTTTTCTTTAATTTTAAACCAGATAAGCCTACCTAAAGACACCATTTACGTCCTATCCAATTAGCTTATTGTTGTAGATTCTAAAATCCAGAAATTTTGTTTCACTGTTTCAGAAAACCGAAATGAAAAAGAGAAAGCGGAGAAAGTTTTACACGCTTTATAAAAGTCACTGTACAGAGGGTTTCTCAAATCGTGTTAAAGTTTCTCCGTTTTCCCTTTTTTTCATTTCGTTTTTCTCAAAAACTGGAAACGAGACAAGCCAATCTAATGACATAGTTTACGTCCTAGCCGATAAGCCTATTGTTCTGGATTCTAAAATCCAAAAATTTTGTTTCCAGTTTTGCAAAAAAGCCGAAATGAAAAGAGAAAGCGGAGAAAGTTGAACACGCTTTATAAAAGTCTTCTACATTTACAGGAAGTTTTTTAAATCGTGTTCAACTTTTTTTTTCATTTCATTTTACTCAAAAGCTGGAAGTGGAAGCCAATTTAAAGACAGATGTCCTATCCGACCAGCGCATTGTTCTAAATTCTAATATCCCGAAATTTTGCATCTAATTTTTATTTATTTATTTATTTATTTATTTATTGAGTTACATAGTTTCCCCATAAATGGGTCTTAGAACTATGCTTAAAAATTAGCTTGCTTGTAAAATTAATACAACAGGAATTTAATGAACACCAAACATAAATAGTATGTAGGTTATAAGATAAGAATCTACAGTAGATGACAGACTCTACTCGGTGCTCGGCTCACGCCGAGCAAGCACTATTATGGCATATTTCGGTCTACTCCTTAG
>JABASL010001529.1:0-10732 GCA_019775825.1 Neanura muscorum
CGTTCCATCCTATCCGTGCCACTGAAGTCCGTTCGAGGAGAGTACTTGAAGGGTTCTGAACTAATTGAAGTATGATTTCAAGCCTTTAAATACTATTTACTAAATTGGGCCATACATCAAGCAATTGTCAACTTTAGCTCTCACAACCCAATGCCACGGTTCACTGCTCCCTTGAATTTTCTGTCTGTTAGTCGTGGAATCTGAAGTTCCGCAGATTTCCTTTAACAATTCTCTCTTCCTCATCAATTCTTCTCAGTGTAAAAAAAAGGAACAGAAATAACGTTAAATCCCCTGTAAAGTTCCAACTGTCAACATGTTAAACTACTTATTATGCAATTCGCAAATCAAGCAAAACGAAGGCAGCCTTTGGTCCTTACTCTTTAACTTACAGTTTAAATTTTTTATGCAAAATTATTTATCTAAAACGGTTACATTGCCATGAAAGAGTCGACAACAAAATTTTGCAAAATATGAGACGATAATCCATTAAATAGTAACCACTAAACAAATCAAGAGATCAAAAATAATTATCTGAGATCTGTTTTTCTTCTTATTTGCTGCCATAATGTTCGTAATCGTCAAAACCTTCGTTTCCTTCTGTTTCTGCACCTTCTTCTTCCTCTTGTTCATTCATCAAGGTTTTATATTCTGTTGTTAGAAGGTCTCGAATAGCACTAAAAATTAATTACATAAAACATATAAATTTATCTGCAATAAATCTGAATTACATAACGAGTAGTAAACGTTTAACGTATGAAACAGGCCTTCATGCATAAATTATTAAAAAAAAGTTACCTAAGAAGTAATTGCTCTGAAGTTTTTTCAATTTCGGACTTTTCTTCCCAACAAGTTGGTCCTGGGTTTTGGACTTTAGTTTCCAGTACTTCGTCCAATCGGCTTCTTAAACCCTGTTTAAAAAAAGTTGAGCAGTTTAAGTATTCAGAAATTTTCAGCTTTGAGTTTTTTGAGGTGATTTTGTGATTTGCTAAGACATTGCGAGAAATAGAAAATTCAAAGAATTATGGTTACCTGAATCATTTGGTAAAACTCTCGAGTACATAAAAATCGTGTTTCTCCATCAACCCCCAGAGATCCATATCCACTATCTTCTAGGTAATCCAACTGACCACCGAAGAATACGAGCGGAAAAGGCGTAATCATTGTAGTATCATGTAGAAATATTGCAGTGGAACGCATTTTGAGAAAAT
Organism: Neanura muscorum; assembly: GCA_019775825.1. Taxonomy (NCBI): domain Eukaryota; kingdom Metazoa; phylum Arthropoda; class Collembola; order Poduromorpha; family Neanuridae; genus Neanura; species Neanura muscorum. The sequence goes on from JABASL010001529.1 coordinate 1,209, forward strand.
AAACGAGAAATGGAGATTCAAAATCTCCTTGAAATCCAGACGCAGAATTAACTGACTTAGGATGAATTTGAACTCTTCCATTTTCATGAGTTTTGCAAAGGACAGCATTCACTTTTGCAGAGCCTCGAGCCTTTTTGACTTTGGCAGTTGCCAAATTCGGATAAAGACCGGAAGCAATAATGGCTTTGATGAGGGCAGTATTGTCCGAATTTCGGTTAAGAGCTGGATCTTTGAAGTTACTCGATGGAAGAAATTTCATGCCATAGAGGTACTGAGCAAATTGATCTTTTACTCCTTCCAAATGCCTCATGGTGTCTGGAAATAAAAAAAAAACGAAAATGGCACCAGTACCATCACTCCCATTTTGCAAAAAAAAAAATCCAACTCACATAGGGACAAATAATTCCCATGGCAGTAATTCCCTTCGTCACAGATGTACTTGGCTTCCTCGTAGCCCTGAAATGCTCGAATCTACGACGGAAAAGGTCAAACCAGATTTAGTACACTTGACCTCAGGACCACCTTGACCACAGGTTCAATTCCAGTGGGGATTCCCAAAACAGTTGGAAGTACAAAACTTACAACAGCAATGTGGTCACTCCGAGTTTCTCCAGCATAGCTTCTCCGAATTTGATCCACGTGTTCCTCGTGCCCTGGAAATTTTTTAAAATTACGTGAAAAAGGTTTAGATAACAACAACGGCTTCACATCAACACCCTAGAAATTATACATAGTTATTTTTGCTTTCTTACCAAGAGGAACTTGGAAACAGTCTTTGTATGAAATACTGGCAGCACATGATAGAATTGGATCCACACAAGAGAAAATAGCCGCCATTAAGATCATTTTCCCCGTGTAAGGATCCATTGGAAGTTTGGATAAAAGAAATCCAAGGGCAGTAAGCTGTTCTGAAGATCCAAGAGCACCAATTTTTTTCAGTCTTTCCAAAGCCATTTCGACAACCATTGGAACGGGTGGATCCATAAATTTTCGAAAGAATGCAGCAGCATTTCCAAACTTCAAATTTTTAAGTAGTAAAACCTGTTCCTCTAATCTGGAGCGCCGAACTTCCGGTTCCTTGAAATCTTGGAGTAAACGTTCTCTTCCACGACTAAACAAATGGTAACAAATTCCTGCTTGGACCTGTAATGATCCAATGAATACAAAATTTAAGCTGAATTTTAATCCGGGTATAAAATATACTTACACGTCCTGCTCTTCCCCGCCTCTGTTGTGCATTAGCTCTGCTAACCCATTCATTATCCAAAGTCTCCAAGTTAAGAAACTTATCAAAATTCGTCTGCTTGATCCGTCCAGTATCAATTACAAAGCGAATATCATCAATTGTAATGGATGTCTCAGCAATATTGGTAGCAAGAATAATTTTACGAATTCCAGGAGGTGGTCGTTTGAAAGCTTCACGCTGAGTTGCCAATGGTATCATAGAGTGTAGGGGATAGAAGACATATCTGCTGGATGGAAACCTCCCAAAATATTCGATTTCCCTTAGTAGAGCACTAATTTCACTCCATCCGGCTAAGAATATGAGAACGGCACCATTTGAGTCATCTTTGGAAACTATTAATTCCAGGGTTTCTTGTATCAAATTGTAATTGAGCTCCTCTGATAATCTGTTCATCAATTGATTAGTAACATGCCGACTGTATTTGTTCTCCCTCACTAATTTTGCCACATATGGAAGAATCAATTGATTAAATTCAAGGGCAGCCTGACTTCCTCGTTTTTCCTGTTGGACGCCTTTGATTTTTTCAAATGCAAATTTCGTACTTTCCAAAACATCTTCTAGGTAGTATTGCGTGACTGAAAAACAGAGCGCCAATAAGCTTGAGAAACCCATCGCTTGCCCATCGCTTGCATGAAGATTTAATAATAAAACGCTGTTTACATACCTGGGAATGTAAAGCCAGGAATTTCGAAAGTTCCACAATTACCAAAATATTCGCAAAATTTAGAAGCATTGAGGGTTGCTGACATTAGAACCACTTTTAAATCTGGACGTTTCTTGATGAGATCTTTGAGAATGACAAGAGTAAAGTCCGTAAGAATCTAAGAAAAATTAACATTATTGAAAACTTCTTCCGACTGTGTGTTGTTCTACGAGTATTCACTTACATCACGTTCATGAACCTCATCAAGAATAATATGGCTGACTCCTTCGAGATACGGATCACGGCGCAAGCGCTGAAGTAAAACTCCAGTGACTAGAAAAGTTAGTGTTCCACCGCTTCGTGTTGGAAGTTTACTTTCCAGCCGAATTGCATAACCAATAGATCTTCCACCAATTGGTTCACCACGTTCCTCTGCAACTCTCTCAGCGACGGTAATTGTGCCTTAAAACGATATAAAACGTTCCATTTCACGATTCGGTTGTCATTAACTTTGTTTGTTCTAAACACAATTTGAAAGAAAACTTACTAATTCGCCGCGGCTGAGTACAAATAATGTTACAAATTGAACCGTTCTCTTCAGCCATCGCACGATCCAAAATAAATTGAGGAACTTGCGTAGTTTTACCGGAACCCTATTCCGCAATCGAAAAATGGTTACACAATCTGCATAAACTTCTACTATGGTTCATTGAATTGAACTTACAGTTTCACCGGAGATCACGGTTACCTGTGATAAAATCACACAAAGGTTAGGTAAAAGGACTAAGGGCAATTAGAATTTATTGATTTCTTACTTGGTTTTGCTGAATGGTCGCCGTAATTTCCTTTCTCAATGCAAATGCTGGTAACTTCGTCCGAAATGGCCGCATTCTTTTGTACTGGAGATTCGAAACTTTTCGGTCGGATAATTCCTTCTTCAAAGCTGCATCCATAGTTGGATCTCGTAGTTGTTCGAGCGGAACAACTTCAACATCAGTGGGTGCCTCAGTTTTCATGTTTCCAACCAAATTTTGCAAATAGTCTTGTCGAAATTCGACGTTATTATAACTGGGTGTTGGACTTCCCACTTCCACACGACGGTTCAATTGATTCAGTGTTTCGGTAATCTTCTCTTGAACGTCTGTTGACATGTGCAGCTCATATGCTTCCTAACACAAAGAATACTCAATTAAGACTAACGCTAACTAACCCTAAGAACAACTAACAGTAAATTCCCAATCCGAATTAACCCCCGTCCGATCCCGCTTTTACTTACACCCTTCTTCTGTTGTTGCCCTTCTTGTTTTTTCTTTCCTTTATTTTTGCCCGCATAAAATAAACCGATTTCCCTTCCACGAAGATGAGGCGGGTGACGTTGTGGAACAGATGATGAAGGCCCAGCCATTTCAGATGTTGATCCAGCATCGTCACGGCCACGGCCACCCGGTACTGCTCCTGGAGCCAAATCAGCAAAAGCTCCTTTCAAATCGTACCGATTATGGCGACCTTCCAGTTGACCATGACCTCGTCTTCGTTCACGCTTTCCAGACATTCCGATAACAGGTGCGGCAGTATCTGTGCTATATCTGGTCGCTGCTCCAGGTAAGCACACCGTGGTAATTATGAATCTACAGCGAAAACCGTTTTGTAAAGCTAGCTTTCTCAACAGCACACACGACCACCATTGACTTCCATAACTGAAAACCAATGTAGTCATTGACTGAAATACAAGACAAGATCCACAAGAATACTAAAAAACGATCACAAAACGACTAACGCAGCAGAGATTATGAATCTACAGCGAAAACCGTTTTGTAAAGCTAGCTTTCTCAACAGCACACACGACCACCATTGACTTCCATAACTGAAAACCAATGCAGTCATTGACTGGAATACAATACAAGACAAGATACAAAAAAACGATCACAAAACGACTAACGCAGCAGAGCGCAGCAGTGGATACGACGGACGGACGACACGACGCGACGCGGCGACAAAAGAATTTTGTTATAAAAAAAAACTGCAGTTTTTTTTTACTTTCAACAAAAGTCTCACTGCCGCTTCTCGAATTCAAATTCTTCATTTTCTAACGAGACAAAACTAGGGGTACCAATCGCTTTTCTTCACCAATACGAGTTTAATCCATTTGACCTTTGACCCTTCAGAAATGATTTTAAGGTATTGTTTTAAGGCTTTGGGGGTTTGACCTTTGACCCTTTAGAAAGGGACTTAAGGTATTGTTTTGGCGATTATCAACTTCTTAACTGTGAACTGAGAGATTCGTTTGGGCCATCCTACTGTTAAATAATTGCACAACAACTTTCACTATCGAATTCAAATTCTTCATTTTCTAACGAGACAAACCTAGGAGGGGTACCAATCGCTTTTCTTCACCAATACGAGTTTAATCCATTTGACCTTTGACCCTTCAGAAATGACTTTCAGGTATTGTTTTAAGGCTTTGGGGGTTTGACCTTTGACCTTTTAGAAAGGGACTTAAGGTATTGTATTAAAGCTTTGGCGATTATCAACTTCCTAACTGTGAACTGAGGGATTCGTTTGGGCCATCATCCTACTGTTAAATAATTGCACAACAACTTTCACTTTATTTATTTAAAATCCTTGTAATCCCATTTTCCCATTAGCATGAGTTCCTGGTGGTTAAAATTGCTGGGTCAAAGGTCAAATACCCTTAATCTGAATACGTGTCAAATGCATTAAGGTTTCAAATTTAAAAAATCAAATTGTTTAAAAAAAATCATGTTTTTTAAAACCATAATGTTAAAGTTTATGAGAAATCCACCGTTGGAAAAACGTTTTTCCCATAAGCTGGAAAACTTTTACTGAAACGAATTCAGCCAAATCGAAAATTTGTACACAAAAATCGTTACTTCACTTTTACTGCTTCAATAAATTTTGTTCGTATGCGTTCACCCACGGATGACACACAGCGCAAAAGGTCATGGAATCATGGTTGACTGACTCTAGCATCATCAGAGAAAGTGGATTAGTGCACTTATGCGTTCACCCACGGATGACACACAGCGCAAAAGGTCATGGAATCATGGTTGACTGACTCTGGCATCATCAGAGAAAGTGGATTAGTGCACTTGGACAGCTTCTGCTAAAAGAATCGAGCTATAAATGAAGGAAATTCGTCTGTTTTTTTAGTTTAGACGTTAACTTTCACCGGTTTCACTAAAGGGACCAAATTCCTTGAATTTCTTGAAAATTCCTTGAATTTCTTGAAAATTCCTTGAAAATGGTATCAACATTCAAAGTATTCAAGAAAGCTTCGCCCAATGGACGACTTGTCACCTACCTTGGCAAAAGAGACTTTGTCCATAACGTTTCGTCGACGGATCCCGTTGGTAAGTCAACTAAGCCTCAACTTGAAGTCAATTAAAGTTAACTGTACAACTTCCGTTAGTTGGGGGAACAAAATTTTTGAAATTTTTGAAATTTTGAGTAACATTTATTTTGAAGATGGCGTTGTATTAGTGGAAGAGGGATACCTGGAATCTCGTTACGTTTATGCCCAATTGGTCTGCTCATTTCGTTATGGAAAGGAAGAAGACGAGGTTATGGGGTTAAAATTTCAGAAAGAAATGATCCTGGCATCTCAAGTTATTTATCCAAAAGCAAAGGCTGACATAGCCGAATTCAAAACAACGCGACTTCAGGATCGGCTTTTACGTAAATTGGAATCGAGCCACCGAAGTGCCCACCCCTTCACTCTTCAATTTCCACTCAATGCTCCGCCTTCGGTTACACTTCATCCTGGACCGGAATACGAAGGAAGGCCGTGTGGTGTTGAGTACTTTGTGAAAGTTTTCGCTGGAACTGATCCGAATGACAGGAGTCACAAGCGGTATGTTATTTCAAGGTCAAGATCAGGTCAATACAGGTCAACGGATGCCAGAAAATTGACCAAATTAAATACGGTTAACGATTATAAGAATATAATTTGACAATTCAAAATTTCAGGAGTACAATCAACTTGGCGATTCGAAAAATCCAGTATGCGCCATCGACAAAAGGTCGACAGCCATCGACAATCGTGAGAAAAGATTTCTTACTGAGTCCTGGACAATTGGAAATGGAAACTACTTTGGACAAACAGGTGATGTTGACCTTTGACATTATTTCCTACGTTCCGGTGTGAAAGCTCAGCCTTTTAAACTCGGCAATATTCGTTTTTTTTCTTCGTATATTCGGTTTTTGGTTGGCTCATTCGCTTGACTTTTCACTTTTAGCTCTACCACCACGGAGACAAAATCATGGTGAACATTTCTATCCGAAATCATAGTAATAAAACTGTCAAGAAAATTCGGGCAACTGTTCAACAGTGCATTGACGTTTGTATCTTCTCGAGTGGACAATACAAAGCAAATGTGGCGTCACTCGAGTCACAGTAAGAACAAAAAGATTTTCAAGGTTTCTAAAAAATTTTAAAAAATGTTCTCAAATTTTTTTGAAATTCTTAAAATGTTCTCAAAAATTTTGGAAACAGGGAAGGCTGTCCTTTGCAGCCAGGTTCAAGTTTGAAGAAGACGCTGTACTTGGTTCCATCATTGAGTAACAACAAGGATCGCCGTGGAATTGCTTTGGATGGACAACTCAAACGGGAAGACACGGACTTGGCATCATCTACACTGTAAGGTCACAGGTCAACAACATTTTTTCATATTGTCTCACAGGTTTCTCTGACCCTTAGGCTATCTGACCCAGATGAGCGTGATGCCTTTGGTATCATTGTTTCCTACATTGTCAAGGTCAAGGTCTTTCTTGGTGCAATCGGTGGAGAACTTACATCAGAAACGCCATTCATTCTCATGCATCCAAAACCGAAGCCTAATAAATTGATTCGTGAAGACTCGGAGGCTGGAGTTGAAGCCTTCCGACAAGATACGATTGATGATTTCAAGCCATCGGAAGACACGATTGCCGAAGATTAGAATTTTATTTGTCCAAATTGCAATTCGTAGTTAATCAAAGGTCAAGGTTAAGGTCAAGGTCAAGGACAATGGTTAAAATTCATTTCCTTCATTCGATCTCCGTCATTCCAGTCTTAGTGCTATAGTTTCGGTATAGTCTGTCGTACCTAGAATAATAAAAGCAGTCTTAGAAAATTTTGATACGCTGAACGTGGTTTTTTGTACCCACCAGAGTCGTTCGTAGAATCGGCTGAAGGTGTTCCTGATGCGCCGGCGCCGTTTCTATCAATTTCACGCTGAATTTGACGAATCGATTCCTGTAATAATTTGAACTTAGCCATGTGTTCTCTATGATAGTTTTTGACGAGCCGTTGTCCATGCGCCATTGTTTCCTCGTATCCTTCATCTAGCTTCGCATGCCACGGATGTAGAATCGTCGTTTGAACGAATAGAGCCGAACACCCTATGACGAAGTTCAAGTAGGGTAATGCATTCGTAAATATCCGGCTAATCGATGACATGATTCTTTTCAACGAGCCGTTAGCCGAATTAACCTTAACCTTTCACCCACAGCGCAAATTAAACGGTACAAACAGCCTGGTTCCCTTGACTTTCACTTTCCCTTCCACACGACTCAAAATTTTAATTGATGGTTTAAATCCTTAAAATTCATAGCAGATCAGTTCAGAACAGATGATTTTGGGAACCGCGCGCCCCGCGACGGTTTTCTGGAATTTCAATTTCCTGGAAGTTTTGCATTCACAGACGTCGCACGTCGTTGCGCTGGAAACCGCTGTCGAACGTCCCATGCGCTGCTTACTAAACTTGAGACGGCCTTTATCAAATGAAAATGGCTAACCTAGATCATCCGAAGTTCAGAAGTAATTTAGCAGCAAAGCGTATTTAGGCTGTCAAAAAGGATAAAAAATGATGCCAAAAAAGGATAAAACTTCAAAAGGTCAAGCGTCCAAGGAACCAAAGTATAAGGAAACCCAGGGCCAGGGCAACTCAGATGGCCCCAAGAGCCAACCCGCATCGGCGGGACAACGGGAATCAGCCACCCCTGTCAACGCCACCTCAAATCAGCCAGATTCTCGTCCTTATGGGTCCCACCACAAACATAGCTCTCATGATCATCACGAAGTGTTTTCCATGCAGAGGAAAAAACAAACTGAATTTGATTATCGTAAGTCCTCAATCTAAGGCGGCCTCTTCAGGCCGTGACCTCACAGTGACCTCACGGTGGATTTCAAAATCTGACCTTTGCTTACTTGTGTATAGAATTCGATCACTGGGAAAACGTTATTGAGGAAGCGGAACCCTATGAAGGTGAATACGTTGGAGAACTTGTGTTTGAAGCTGAAAGCTTTCTACGAATTTTCTTGCACGTAATTGGTCGATTTCCCTTGGTCACAAAGTCAATTAAAAATGGATACGTTGATCTGGAATTCAAATGGAAAAGTCCACAAGCGATTTACTTTGCCTTTACGTCTGCGCTAATTTTCTATCTTTTTGGAATGGGACTTTTGAATTTGGGCTTGATGGGATACAATATTCTGGACGGAGAGGAGGACCAACGTCCCCTAATGGTACAAATACAGCGTGTCAGGGAGTCTGCGTGTTTTCACCGTGGATTTTTACTGGTCTTTATAACGGCTATGAATATTTTCAACGCTACCGTTGTACAATATATTCTCATTCGAAAGAGACGGGCCTTCATGACCAGCACCGGAATCTGGACAAGGTGTGTAAATTTAGTCGTTGACCTGATCTCTGACCTAAATTTGCGACTTGCCAGCTCCTTACAATTATTTAAGAGCTATTTGACCCCTGACCTTGTCTTTTCAGATCACTCCAGAATTCCCAGCTTGATGGTTCACCAAGCATCTTTCGTGACTCTGCAAAAGCCATTGGAGTATGCGTCCTGCTTGCGCTGTTTGTAATTCCTGGAGCTTTGTTTAAATTGGCAACGATGATAAACGGGTAATCAGAGCTAGAACTGCTTTCCCTGACCTTTCAACCTTGACATTTGCCCCCTTTGACCTCTCTCAACATTAATATTCGTGTCACAGGTCACTCACAGTTGCAGTAGTGTACTTTCGTTTATTTTCACCAATGATGTTATTACCTGATCGAAATAATCAATTCAACTCGGAGTTCAATTTGTACATGATTGCTGGAATCGTTCTCACTGTTCTCTCTTTCTTATGGTTCGAAAATACTGAAAGAATTACAGAATTTTTGATGAAATTACTGTGTGATACTTGACCCAGGTCACGAAGTCTTATCCTTGTCTACTACATCAAAATTAAAGAAATCATTAACGCCGTTGGAATGTGGAATGGACGTGTTTACTCAGCAGGTCAGTTTTTTTCTAGGCCATGATCACGGTTTTACGTGATTCCCGGTCCGTGAACGGTGTCCAGGCAAATAGCGAACAGATGAGTTACGGTACCCTTCGCGCACTTTCTTAAAAAAATGTTTTCAATTCCAGTGCTTCGCAGTGATCACCCACAGCTAAAAGAAACAAGAACAACATATCAGCTTCTATTCAAGGTCAATTTTCATGACCTTTGACCTTAAATGCACTTACATAACTTTTTAAAAATTTTGTTCAATAGGATCATTGCGTTTTGATTGACATGGTAGACTCAGTAAATAATCTCTTTGAAGGAATTTTGGAATCGTATTATGCTAC
>JABASL010001531.1:0-10728 GCA_019775825.1 Neanura muscorum
AACGTAAACACGTATGAACGTAAACATAACAATGGAGTCTTAGTCACTGGTTGTAGTCCTTATAAAATGGTGGATGATCGGAGGAGCCCTTCGTTTGAGCACTTCATGTCAAAAAAATAAAGGGCCTGAGGATAGAAGTTCCAAGGTATCCAAGTGAGTATAGCTGGGACTGGGATATTCATAGGCTCGTGGAGGCCCCTTAACTCCGACAAACGAAAAGTAATCAGGGATGAAGGTGAGTTCCGAATTCCACGAACTAAGCAATGTGAAGGATGTCCTTAGAATAGAGTAAATGATGTGCTTACCTTGATTATTAAGGATCCATACTGGCTAGAGTATGTTGGTTAATTGTTGTTTAATTGCTATAATTTTAATCACTTAAACAATAAGTTGAATGTTAACTGACGTGAATTAACAGAGAGCACAGAGCGAGTGTTTGTTTGAGACTGGCTATGTTCTACTGCTTTTCCTTCCCTTCTTCTCAACTTGTCAGAATCCCACCCCCAAAAATTCACTTCTGAGGAGAGGCTGAGTAATGGAAGGCCCCCCTTCCTTGTGGCCCTTCTTTCTATTGTAGTCTCCTGCACAGACTAGACACAAAGATCTTGTTCCCTTGGAGATACACAAAACAATAGAGAGGGTAGTAGCATAGGGATGGGGAAATGGGGGATGAAGTTAAGCTCACAAATTCTCCCTAGCCCTTCATATCTCCTCACCAGTGAGGAGATCACGTCAAGGATCAGTTCAGGGCCGGATTGACACAAATTCAAATCAAGGCCGGATTTTCCTAGGCCCCTGCGTGTTTAAAAACATCGCTCTTGGATTTACATTGCTCATGGTTTTTTTTAGTTTTAACCTTTCCCTTGTCAGGGGTCAAAACTAGAGAGTGATATCCTCACTGAGGAAGTTTCCTCCACATGACTGAACTAGCACTGTTTGTTACGCGGATGAAAATTCATCTACCATGTTGCCAACTACAGAATGCCTCAAGGGTATTTGGGTTAAAACAAACAAAATCATTTGTTACGCGGATGAAAATTCATCTACCATGTTGCCAACTACAGAATCCCTCAAGGGTATTTGGGTTAAAACAAACAAAATCATACCACAATTCATAAATAACTATTAAATAATTGATAATCAACATTTTTTGAAAATGTTTTATTTTTTTATTTCATTCAAAAAAAATTTTTTTTATTCAAAATTATGACAATGGCAACAGCGTAGATGAAACTTCCTCCAGGTGAATACTTTTTGCTATTAAATTCGTAGATGAAAAATCATCAGCGTGACTTCCATTTGCAATTTTTCGTGGTTTTGAGCGTTTTTTTAATTTTTTAAAAAGCCTAGCGACGCCATTTTCGAACGAACGCGTTCATTTTTTTTTTAAAACGCTGGGAACCCCTTGGAACAGAAGGTGCTAAAACTAAGCAGGATGAGGTCAAAGGTCAACATTTATTGTTTTGATAAATTAAAATAAATTAAATAATAATTAAATTCTGTATAAATGCCCAACACTGTGCAGTAGCTTTTAGTGAGACACAAAGTTTTTGTCCTTGGTCGTCTTCCAAATTCAAAAATATAAATCAGATCAAGATCACCAAGCCAGCCAGTCAGTCACCAAATTTTAATTGTTCTGCGTAGTTTTCCAAAACTATTCTTGTTTTTGTTTTCAAAACGTTTTATACGCTAAGGATTATTCAAAATCAAGCAGTGACCAAAAGGACGTAAGGACAGATTCAAGTGTCCAGTCCAGAAGTCCAGGACAAAGGGACACAAGGTCTTTTTCTCCATTGTCTTGTCCAGATTCTTTAAAATCTTTACCAAATTCAACATTTGACATTTAACTCGTGTCGTATTGGCACGAATACGATTATTTTAACACCCCCACAAGGAAACCTATTTATTGACCCTGCTTGACGATATGAAGTTCGCAAGGCTCTCTTCTACTGTACATTTTCGATGCCTCCATTCGGCGCCAATTTCAGCATCAACACAGAATCCTCAAAATCATCAACATTTTAAATTCACAAGGAAATGTAAGTTGACCTTAAAGTAAAATGCATTTGTAGTACAAATTTTGTACTGGTTCACCTTGAGCTTGAATCAGCCACACCACAACCGTAATGCTAGTTATTGATCATCTGCAGGGAGAGTGTGAGCGAGTGTGAGTGTATGATAGTAAACAGAAGTACGTGTGTGTATTTAAATATAAATTAAAAACTAATTTGTTTCGTTGAATCAGTAGTCAATTAGCCATCTAAACTTCTCGTGAACCGTAGTTAACCCAGGCTCGCATTAGTTTTTAAGACATGCAAAGTTGCGAAAAAACCGTAACGTACAAAACAGAAAGAAACATGAGTGATCTATTTCTATAGAACGCTTTGCAAAGTGCCAACTGCGTATCGTACGTGTTTTTATATTCAGATAAAAGTTTTATTATTCAGGATGCGTTTTTTGAGCTATTGATTAACGATTGTAGCTTGTTATTGTTGTTTAATTTTCTGTATCCTTATTTTATTGATTATAGTTTCAGTTTGCAAAAGTCGTCTAAATCTAAATGCTGTTTACGAATTTATGAAAAGGGAAACATGACAGATTATTTTTATTTTCCTACATAAGTGCCGCCGCCAGAAAAGATGCTTATGTTCGCACTCGTTCTGCCTCAGAATGAGTGAAGTTCATCGTAGGTTTCGTTTTCATAAAATCTGGCTAAATGCTAACCAGTTTGTGGATATATCAATCTATAAATTAATCTCGAGGTTCACTAAACTGTCAAGAGTTTTATTATTTTTCCTAAGCAGCTGGGCATGCATAGCGGAACGATGACAGGACACAGGAGCAGGGCTTTGGGGAAGGTTGGCCAGCTAACTGTTTGGCAAAAGTCAAAGATTTTTCTTGTGCTTGATTAAACTAGCATTTTATGAAGCCAATTGAGACTCTTATTCGGTAACCTTCGTTGGGTGGATTAAGTTTAAGTTCAATGTTCCGTTCAAGTTACAATTGGCAACTCGCAAAAAGGTTTGAATTGCAACTTTGCAACAATTTCCTGGTCGAAATCAACTTGTTAATTCAGTAAAAGTACAGCTTGTGGAACATGTGAAAATGGCAATACCATTTTAATCATCTTCACATTCACTATTCGCAAATGATTGCGTAAACTTAAGTTAAATCATGTTTTGGGGGTATGGTCATCCAGGGAAGGGGTGTGTGTAAATAGACATGGCATTGGTATTTGACATTGTATGGTTAAGGTCGCACGGGCAAACGAAATGACTCTATGTAGCTTTCCACTTCTAAGCTGAGATTACCGGTTACATCGTCAGTTTAAAATCTGGTCTGACTAAAGATAATCAAAATATTAAAGGATTGTTTGTTTTGGGTTACCAAAAACAATGACAGTGACATGGGTACTTAAGCACCGTCCACAAATTCTAGGTCAGAATTTCCTTGACCTTTTTTTAAATGTAGCAAACCAGGAAACAATTGCTAGCGCACTTCAGTTTCCATGTTCCAATTACCGAAAATTACACAAGAACACAATGATTTGTTACCAAATCAGTTAGAGTTCGATTCGAATGACATGACATGGCATTCTATATTTCTGTAAACTGACACGCAAAGTATATGGCACGGGGTCACTTAATTTTGCAACTTAAATTACAGTTTGCTGAGTTTAAACAACGAAATCTTTAATGTTTGACTTTAATGCTTAACTTTAATGTTATATTTCTCTCCATGTATTAATGACACATTTGTTCTCAAAATTAAGCACATTGCGAGTAATCTTGCATCTTATGTTTGTTATTTTCTCAGTAGAATCTTTCAAGGACATCATTTGGTCTAGAGTTAAGTAACTTCTTGAATTTATCTAAGGCTTCATCGTCAGTCGTACGTAGATGGATGACATTTAAAGGACACATCGCACCACTTATTTTTAAATAAACTCAGCGGCATTATCGTCATTTGGAAATGAACTAAGAATGACCCAGCGATAGTTATTAGTGCGCACGCTCGATGCATTGGTTAACTGCAAAACAGTAGTCTTGCCGTGTTTTGGGGTTTAAAGCATTGCGTGCTTGAGATCCTTTTAATTTAATTTAACCCAAACAGTCCTAAAAGTTGATACTTGAGATACACTGTGCGCATTACGTTAAATATTAGCTCCAGTTAGTAAATTTTGCCGATGGCGTACGTTTAATAATTTATTGTTTGTGATTGCAGGTGTCTTCCCCTTGAAGTACTTCCCGCAAGAATTTTCGTCTTCAAATGTACTAGCTGCTCGTGTTCCCCCAGGAGGTTCATCCCCTCCCCCAATTGATGGAGGAGGTGGGAAAGATATAAAATCAAAGTCTGGAAACGGAAGTGACACACGTTCTGGAGGATCAGGACGTGATGGACTTTGTTGTCCCAAATGTGGCGACATGTGTTCTCATGTGGAGACTTTTGTTTGTAAGAAATGCTGATTTAAAGGCTAATTTAAAGTTGAGCAATTCGGAATTTTTAATAAAGAATTTTTGTCTTTGCTAGCCTCCACAAGGTTCGTGAAATGTGATAAATGTCAACACTTCTTTGTTGTTCTTTCGGAACTCGATGGACGAAAAACGCTTCGTGAACCTCTCCGAACAGAAGCTGACAATCAGCGTAACTACCAGTATGGAACCAACTCCCAATTCTCTACCAAAAAGAATCCTCCTCCACCAAAGAAAATCTTTGAGTACCTGGATCGTCACGTTATTGGTCAAGACCAGGCCAAGAAGGTTCTATCCGTTGCTGTTTACAACCACTACAAAAGACTCTCCATCAATATTCAATCGCAGCCCAACAAACCTGCTTCCGAACCCATCATTCGGAATTTAGACGGTTTTACACAACTCTCTAATACACTGAATAGTCGTAAATACTCTTCCGTCACATTTCGGAGGGGTGTGTTTGGCTGTATTTTAATATCTGTCCTTTAATTCTAGATTTGCTACATCTGGGTGGATTGGGGCATAGTAGCGCCCTGGGTGCGTTTCCTCAAGGTCAACAGTCACATACTCATCAGCAAGCTGGTCCAAGCTGGGCTAACTCTGACACCTACTATGAAGGTCGAAATTTTCGAAACCCTTCTAATGGAAATCCTCCAACTGGGGCAATGGGAAGTAGTAGTGGAGCTGGAAGCGATATCCTTGATGCCACGACGCATGACGCAAAATTAGACAAGTCTAATATTCTATTACTTGGACCCACAGGCTCAGGTATTTAAAAAAATGGGACAAAAGTAAGGCAAAAACGCACACAGTTTTGCTACATTTTTTTTCTTTAGGAAAAACTCTTCTGGCTCAAACAATTGCACAGTGTTTAGATGTACCTTTTGCTATTTGTGACTGTACAACGTTAACACAGGTAAAATTTTAAAGTTTTAAACATAACTTTGTAGCTCACAACCAATCACAAATCAGCTTACACTTGTTTGTTGTAGGCGGGGTACGTTGGAGAGGATATCGAATCTGTAATAGCAAAACTACTTCAGGTATGGTGATGGTTAATTTTAAACTCCAATATATTTTAAGCGTAATCCATGCAACTGACACTTGGTCTAAATTCATTTCAACATAGGACGCAAATTACAACGTTGACAAAGCACAAACAGGAATAGTATTTTTAGATGAAGTTGACAAAATTGGGGCCGTTCCGGGTATCCATCAACTTCGTGATGTTGGAGGAGAAGGCGTTCAACAGGGTATGCTGAAGGTTAGATTTCAATTCAAAATCACTGCTTTCACTACAATTAAAATAATTCTTTGACCAATATTAATTAACAAACCTAATGTATCCTTAGATGCTGGAAGGGACCGTTGTAAATGTTCCTGAAAGAAATGCTCCGCGCAAACTCCGTGGAGAATCTGTGCAGGTTGACACAACAAACATTTTGTTCGTGGCTTCTGGTGCTTTCAATGGACTTGATCGTATTGTGTCACGGCGGAAGAATGAAAAGGTAGATCTTACAAAATAAAATTTTACTATTTCCCTTACTAATTATAATTTTGTCTTTCCCCAGTACTTGGGCTTTGGAATTCCAGCCGCAGCGTCACCTGGACGAAGAGCTGCTCATCAAGCAGGTGTTGCTCATATGTCTGGTGGTTTCAATACGGCCGCTGAAGATAATGCTGAAATGGACGCCTACTTAAAACAAGTAGAAGCACGAGATTTAATTGAATTTGGAATGATCCCTGTAAGTTTCAAAATTCAAAGAAAACTAGGCGCTGGGACTGTTTTATTAAAAAAAAACTTCTTACACTGTTCACCCTTGGTTTACAGGAATTTGTTGGCCGATTCCCAGTACTAGTCCGTAAGTCAATTGATAATTTCAAATACATTGCGGTAGATTTTAAGCTTACATTATTTTGGCAAACAATCTGATCGCTAAATATTTTTTTCCTTTTCCCACAGCGTTCCATTCCCTGAGTGAAGATTTACTAGTCAGAATCTTAACTGAGCCACGGAACGCCATGGTTCCACAGTTTCAGAGACTTCTTGCCATGGATAAGGTGATTGAACGCTTAAACGTATTGAATCGAATTAATGGGGAAAATAATTATAATTTCCGGTTTTTAATTTTAATTCAGGTGGATTTGACATTCACATCAGATGCTTTGAAAGCAATTGCGCATTTAGCGCTTGAGCGGAAAACTGGTGCCCGTAAGTACCGACATGGATTTTTACATACCTGAATTGTACTACTTCCCTTCATGGTCGTAAACCTAAAATGCAATTCAAACGTTTTGTATTTATTCCAGGTGGTCTTCGTGCTATTGTTGAAAGTATCCTCCTTGACCCAATGTTTGAAATCCCTGGATCTGATGTGACGTCCGTCCATATTACTGAAGGAGTTGTCCATGGAAACTTCAATCCCATTTATACTCGAACTGCTCCAGTTCGGTCAGACGCTTCTGATGGGTCGGATGGTAATCACGATAAAAATCCATCTTCTATTGATGACGAAGAGTATGAACTTAAGAGGCGCTTGTAATAGTAGATTGGAATCAGCGTACTTCGGTGCGCCTGACACAGGCTCGTCAGACTGAATCAAGGGAGCATTTATCTGACTATACTCAATTTTAACACCAATGATTTCCCTTACACTGGCCTGGCCCTCGTCTTGCAGTCTTTCCACTCCCTTAGTCCTTCCTTCCTCAAAATTCAAAATTGTTTTCTACTGGTCCTGCAATCCTGGTTTCCTATTATTTTACCAGTCAAAATTCACCTAATAAATGAATCCTACCAAAGGAAATGACGGGCCGAGGTAAAGTGTAAGTTCGCTCCTAACTTTTAAAAATTTAACTAGGGTTTCAACCGATTTTGTTAGATCATACTTAGTTTTAGAAAAATCAATTCTTAATCTTAATTAATTGTTATAGCTTAAGTAGTGGCATTATTGAACGAAAGCTTTAGGTTTGAGTTCGTGGTTTTACAAAGTATTGTTTATACAAACTGAATTATGAAGTAAAGGGTTATGCTTCTCTGGTATATTCAACGTACGGCTCAATTTTTTTTCTCAAATTTCAAGATTTTATCAGCCATCTTTTTTAACTAGAACATTATATAACCTTTATTTTTAGTTTTACAACTTGGTCCAAGCTGGAAAGAGAAATTATACCAGGTTGAAAATAATTATTGAGAAGTTAGGCAGTAAAGAGCTGAAAACCTGAAATACTTAGAAACTAAACATGCTTTAAGTGAAATAGTCCTGAATCCGGAATTTCCGGTAAATTATTCTGTAGAGATAAATAAACATGCATTATATAAATTAAAAATTAAACTATAGTTTTAAACAACTATTAATGACCAAACTAATAATTATGAAACCTGAATATAATTATGAACCCTGCTCATTAAGTTGATCTGAACGTGGATTTACGTGACTTACGCTTGGTCAGTAATAAATATGATAGGTCGTGTGGATCGACCGAAAATTTCTTAATACGTTTTTGTAGTTCAGCAATAACAGCATGGAGATTCTCCTTTTGTATCTGTAACAAACCGAATTTTCTTAGTTAAAGTCTAGTTTAAGTCGTATCAACTAACTTGGAAATATTTTCTAAAGTTTATCTAAACTAAAGTTATTTACTTACCTTTTTGTTTACGTTTTTGTCAACTAAATCCTGTTCCAATTTTGGTAAGATCTCTTCTGGCGGCTTTACAGGTTTTTTCTTCAGCACAACTGATCCAGATTTTGATTTTCGTCCAACTTTTTTACCAGATTTATTATTACTCTTGACGTCAGGAATTGATGGTTCTGGTTCATGAGGCAGTGGCTAATATTGATTACGTGAATTGTTTAAAATTATAAAAATGTTTTTTACTAGAAAATTTTATTATGCTATTAATATTTTATCTTACGTTCACATTCTTATTGACTTTTGTTGGTGATTCAGACTTGTTCAAGGCTTTGGTTGAAATTCCTGCAGTTTTCGGGGATTCGGCAACTTTCGGATTCTCCCCGGAAGCTATCAACTGCTTCTTCTTGCATCCAGCTTTATATCGTTCAGCTCGTCCAGCCGTTAATGTCTGAACTTTTTCCGCACCTTGGTCTTCTGCTACATCATTGCTATTCCTAGTCCCAACCTATTTTAATTAAACTTTTAGCACTCAATTTGATTCAATAATTTTTCGCAAATAATCTCATCATCTCAAATTTCATCACCTTTTCGTAATTTCGTACTAGGAAGATTTTAGCACTTTGAACAGATTTGATGTCTCTGTTTGATAAAACTTTAGCAGCTTTATCGTAAGACTTTGTTCGGAAGAAAATAACGCCATTCTCTGTGCCTGGATGAAATCCTGTATTCTTCCTTCGGCTCACATTTCCATCCGGTACAGACACCTTCAATTTCCCACCAATGACTCCGCGACAAGTGGCGCTCTTGCAATAACATGGCTAAAAATATCCAATTTACGCCCAATTTTTTAACTCTTTGAAAACTTCAATAGAATTTTGTGCACAAAATTATTAGACTTACCTGTCCTTCCGTTTCATTATACAAAGAGAAATTGTAGTCGTAACTTAGCTCTTCACCAGGCAAAATATCCTGAATTGCAAAAAGGCCCATTCGATGTAATCCATCCACTGACCATTTTTGCATCTCACAATTTGGTTCACAGGAGTGGTTCACGTAACGTCCTGCAGAATAACAAAATGAATGTATTTAGGTACGCCTCGCGTACACTGCGGCTACGCTATACGTAACTCTTGTAGCGTCAGCGTCAAATTTCTGGCGTGACGCTCGCTAACTGGGCAACTGCCACGTAACGTAATTAGAGCCGTGATTTTTTTTACCTTTATCTCCTGACCGATGACCGTCAATAACCAAACCAGAATCCAATTGAAGACAATAATGGTGAGTGTCGTTTGCA
This sequence comes from Neanura muscorum, assembly GCA_019775825.1. Classification (NCBI taxonomy): domain Eukaryota; kingdom Metazoa; phylum Arthropoda; class Collembola; order Poduromorpha; family Neanuridae; genus Neanura; species Neanura muscorum. Next base: position 9,400 of record JABASL010001531.1, read on the forward strand.
TAAACTTCCAGCATTCTACGTCGAAATTCCGCCGCAGTAACAACTTCTCCAACGTATTCCAATATAAAGTCACCTTTCTTGAGGGCAAAGGCTGTTTTAATCCCATATCCTTTTTGTTTTGTCAGATACTGTATCAATCCAGGAGCCCAGTCGCGTTTCTGAATTCTCCGGTTCATACATTCATCGCCACATGCCATGGAACATTCAGCGAAAACAACTCTATTAAGGCAGTCGTCCGTTGCGCACTTCAGCGGTGTGCCAGCCTTGCACTCACATATTTGATCTTCCATTGAATTTTGTCGGCGAGCAACTCCATAGTAAGTATCTGTTGAAAAAAAAAACGTGTTTAAAACGTGTTTAAAATTTGAGCAAAACAGAATACCTCAGAGTGATTCCATCAACTCGAAGCTTTAACCTTATTAAACTGTATTTCTTTGTACTTACTAGATTTAACACGCTTGAATTTCCACGATGCATGGACTACAACTGGTTCATTTTGAGCCAACAGCGACGAGGAAGAACGACGTTTCCGCTCTTCTATTTTCTTTTGTATCCGTGCCGTTGTTCTTCTAGATTCTTCTAACTGAACCCAGTTCTCAAAATTTTGTTTAGTATTAAGTACACCATAACAATAAATATCGTACGGAAGTTGAAAATCTGACTCTTGAAGATACGGAGTCTTAAATCCTGTTTCAGGCATCGGAGGGCAAAGGGTTGCTTTTGTGAGTGGTTCATTTAAGGAGGCGGTCATTTGCTCCACTGTTGACCCTTGGACAAATTGTGATGGCGACCAGTCCTTCTTGTAATAAGTAGATAGGAGTCCAGCATTGAGGTAATTATTTTTCTGTGGAAGGCACGTGGGCGGAGATGGGAGGTCCATAAAGCAGGCGTTTATTCCCTGGATTTCAATTTTACCTCCAGCGATATCGTCCCGTTCTTGCCTAGACACTCGGTCTAAGGACAATTTTCGAGCATTTACAGGGGTTAGCGTCACAACCTTGCGTTGAATATTTAAAGGAGAAGCGTTACTTCCAGCGGCTGTAACTGGACGGGGTTTCTTCTGCACTCTGTTCATAACGCCTCCTGGTTTAAACGTATTACGTCCTTCCGCGTTCGCCTGCATTACTACAGTTTTAGATGCGGTTTGCCCTTCGGTTAGGTTGGCTCGGTTCGGTCCTTGGTTGGCTCCCACATTTTCCTCCTTGTCATCCGTTAAATCAATGATTCCTGTAGAAGTTGCTTTGATTCCCGTAGAAGTTGCTTTGATTCCCGTAGAAGTTGCTTTGATTCCTGTAGAAGTTACTTGAGGGCTTCTGTAAAGCTCAGCAG
>JABASL010001533.1:0-10726 GCA_019775825.1 Neanura muscorum
GAGACCAGTTTTATTCAACGAATTTTAGTTGTTCTTTGAGGACGCCTTTGAATTAATTGTGACCTTGGACGACACGACCCAACGTGTAGGTGTAACCTAAGGTGTTGATCTCTGTATAACTTTAATTATCACTATCATTCATTTATGGAAGTTCTCACTCCATTTCCTATTCATTGGCCACGCACTCGCTCGTAGTTGGTTGGTACATTAGTATGCAATGCTGTTGGAGTAAGGGAGACGGGGCCAAATGGTCTCGTTTTCTTTAGGTTTTTTAGGGTTTTCCTTCTCTTTCTTTAGGTTTTTTAAAAAGGGTTTCCTTCCTCTTTGTTTATGTTTTTTTTTTTGGCTTTTTCCTTCTCTTTCTGCTGGTTTTTTAGGGTTTTACTTTGCTTTCTCTTTCTTTAGGTTTTTAGGGTTTTCCTTATCTTTCTGTTGGTTTGTTTAAGGTTTTCCTCCTCTCATCAGGTGTTTTAGCGTTTCCCTTTCCTTTCTTTACCTTTTTTAGGACTTTCCTTCTCTTTCTTTAGGTTGTAGTTTCCTTTGTATAGGTTTTTAGGGGTTTCTTTCCCCTTCTTTAGGTGTTTGGTTTTCCTTGCTTTTCCTTGGGTTTTTTTTTATTTTCCTTGCCTTTCCATATGTTTTTTTAAGCTTTCCTTGCCGTTCTTTAAGTTTTAGAGTTTTCCTTCGCTTTTTTTAAGTTTTTACGGGTTTCCTGTCGTTCCTTTAGGTGTTTTAAGGGTTTTCCTTGCATTTATTTAGGGTTTTAGGGTTTTGCTGCGTTTTCATTAGGCTTTTTTTAGGGGGTTTCTTCCTTTTCTTTAGGTTTTTAGGGGTTCCCTTCCTTTTTCTGTAGGTTTTTTAGGGTTTTCCTTCCCCTTCTTTATATTTTTTAGGGTTATTCAGCCTTATTTCCCAGGAGGAGACCATTGGCCGTCTCCATTAACTTTACCATGAAATGCGATGATTGAGTGAAAGCAAGAAGAGAGAGAGAGAGTGACCCCGGATTAGTTCCAGCGAAAGTTTTATCGCATTTACAAGTATCAGCTTTGCATTTGCATTTTTTTTGCCAGATTCAAAGAATTAAAATTATTAAACTAAATTATTCAGTACTTTAGACCCGCTCAGTATGAATAAACTGCACCTTTCCTTTGTTCAGTTTATTCACACTGAATCCGCCGAATTTACCCTCTTCTAGCCGCTTTCAGCATCTTCTAGATTTGGTTAAAATGTGTAAGCTATGACATTTGCCGAAATAGGAGTTCACGAAAAATGTGTGCCACCATTTGCGTCAATGTAGACCACACTAATTAGAGTTAAGTCGCTTTTTCGTTAATTAGAGCCAGGGAATGATTAGAGTCAGCAAGTAAGTGTAAATTGGTGTTTTACAGTTAGAAGTTCTTCACTTACTTACAAAGTTAGCACTTCTTTTAATACCTATTCTGCATTTGGAAAATTTCTACAAGTGTTAAGTGCTCATTGACGTCACTGCGGCATGGAAAACCTTTTAGGTTTTGTGGTTTCTTCAGCAAGGCGCTTCTCAAGGGAAAATGCATTCCATCGAAATTGATGAGACATGCTACAGCTAATTGCTATTAACTAATCGCTTTTGTGACCTTCAGTGGTGATCGTTTAGATTAGGATCAGGGGTTGGGGAAGGGGGATGTATTTGCAACGTTTTGATCATGTCAGTCCACCAAACTACATGCCCCACCATAACTATGCTCCACTTACCTCTAAGGCTAGTTTTGAGGGGTCAAGGTTCAAATGTAGTTCATCAGTCATTGTGTATATGCGAGGAATACTATTCCTTGTGTTGTTTGCCGTCTATTCAAATTCTAGTTGAGAGGTTGTGAGAGTTATGTAATAGGAGCTAGGATAATAAATATGAAATAATTAACACTTAAAAAACACCCCAGTTGTTATCAATTCAATTATTGCCTTAATTATCCAATTTAATTAAATATTAGTTGTCGAAAAAGACCGAAAGAGCATTGAGCTGTGGCCTCTATTTTGAAATTCCAAAAAAGTGAAGCAATAGCTCCACGAAACTAAAATGAAAACGGTGAAAATTGTACAACTGTAAAAAGGATTGTAGGAAAAAGAGGGATGTAAAAATTAAAATTAGTTTTTTAGTCTAAATTTTAATTAAAAATAATTCGTTATTTCTAGCATAATTTGTTTTTGTTGTTTTTCATAACTTTGGGTGTTCTTTGTCAATATTGTTGAACTAATTCACTTAAGCCAATTTCCAGTTATTTAGTTTAAGAGAATTTGTGCGAAATTAAACAATGAGAAATAAAAGTTTTAGTTTGAATTGAACTGACTTTCTTTTGTTTAACGCCTAACCAAAGTTCGCTAAAACGTACGTGGTACCAAAATCATTGTTTGGTTTGATTTTTCAAAAAGATTGTAAAAAGATTTTCAAAGAAAATAATTCCTAAAAAAAATTCGGACTTTGTTTTGGTGAAGACGTCGTATATTATTTCTACTTCTATTTTTAGATTTTCAAAATATTTATGGAATCAATTTCCGGAGTGTTAAAAGAGTACACTCAACTACTTCCTACTGAAGCTTCAGAGTTCTAGTTATAGTTAGTTGAAGCGATAGACATATGGTTAGTAAATCAAGCTTATCCTAATGGACGATTGAATTAGCCTTCTTTTGCTCATAATTTTAGTAAAGTCAAATTGGCGTAAAGTTAGCAAATTATTTAGCAGTTGGCTCTTGGTGGCCGTCGAGTGAACTTCGTTTTTTCCTCTTGTAAACAACAATCGAAAATTCACGCTGTAAGTTTATCAAATTTACTACAATTTGCAAACATCAAATTCATGCTGTAAGTTTATCAAATTTACTACAATTTGCAAACATCAACCTACGTACGCACCTCGTAAAGCTCGTTAAGTGCATCATCAGCAGAGTAGACGCAATGTAAAATTTAGTGTTGTGGTAATAGTGAATTGTCACAAATGTACTAGAATAACTCATCTAGTCACATTTTCTGGAAGGTGGTAAATTAATAACGTCGATTTTCCTTTCGTATGTCACTAAAATTGACGACCGACGACGTCAAGTCATTATTTCGCCAGTTAGTAGCATCATCACTCAGCCAGAGCCGAGTCTATACAAAAATAGATGAGAGTCAACCACCTAATGTATATTTAAAAGCGAAGCGGATTAGGAAAGAGACGGAACTAACTTTTGCAAAAATTTTACACAGCGTTGCTCTACCCGAGAAACTTGTCAAGATTCTCCAGCCTTACACTGGTTGATTTTAGAAGTAAAGGACACGTGCCAAAGTAAAAGAAAAAGTGCTACTTAAAATATCCTTGTCGTTCTTTATGGCCAAGTTCAATTAATTGAGATTCTCTCAACTAACTACTGACGTCAGAAGATTTTTAACTAATTCCCACGATCATAACTCTCACTTTCGTCACCACAAAAGGAGTCAAGTAGAACTCATCCAGACTCTCGTCAGTCACCACTAACCAAACAGTTTGACACTCGACGTTCCCACCCGCACATGTGCTTCGCCAAAAAATAACCTTCGCCAAATGTGCCAATAATTTGCAACACTTCGGTCAAACTCCCGGAAGTTAATTTGAATCATAAGCCCTTGCAGAAAGTGTGGAGTACAAAATTTATGCAAATTGGAAGCAACAAGGCGAGGAAAAGCTATTGAGATTGACTCATCGATTTATTGAAACATTGGACCAATGAGTGCTCGGACTTTGTCAATTTATTGTATAAGGATGCGTTTCAATTGCCAAATGTAAGGAAGACGCCACGTGAAAACTTCTGTAAATTCGAACGGTATTTGGAGAAGTTTTTTCGATGTGAAAAAGTGCAAAGTTCGAATCCATTTTTTAAAGTTTTCATGACGTCATGTAAGTGAAAGTGCAAAAAAAACGGTATTCGGATGAGATTTTACACTCCGACAGGCATTGAGTCGTATTCTCCGAGAAAGGAATCGGATATTCGGATTCGTAAAATCAAATTAACACCTGAATAACTAAAATCAAGTTGAATTAGATTTTTGTTTTGTTTTGGAACTCCTTTTCTCCATTGTAAAAAAAAAAGTGAAAGCAACCAGTCAGAAACCGACGCTTTAATAATGAGTTGCATATTTCTTATTACGGCTAACGTTGGATCAGTTTTCGAAAACGTAAGATAACCAGATGATTCTCAAAAAAACTGCAGGCTTACTTAATTAAATCAAGGTGGTTGCACTTGCCCACTGGGAGGACGCACACTGTGGTATTTCCATTATTTATGTCAGTTTATTACGCAAGAATTTTTTTTAATCTCAGATTGATACTGGTCTTCCCGTGTGGTTGGGCGAGCTAAATACGGTAAGTTAAATAATTACCACCATTAAAGTACCATTAATTAACCATTAACTAATTGCCAGTATTTTCTATTGTTGTTGGCCGGATGCTTAGAAGATTTTTTCTTTCCAGAAAATTCAGTTGGATGATCCAGACTTTATTGCACTTCACTTCCAAGAAACTGGTGGAAAGGATTATAAGAATGGAAGTAAAGTTATTCAGAATTTCTTTAGGTAAATTAATGATAATTTATTAAGCTAAACTTGTTGACGTTTTCAATGAATGAGTCATAAATTTAGTAATCACAGATCTGTGATCAAACGGTCATGGAATGACTTGACCTTCTATGAATTTTTGTTTCATATTAACGATTTGAAACGCATAAATTGCAGACTCATGCCGGAAGTTTTATTGTGAGCGGAAGTAAAATTATTTGCATCCTTCCCACCCCAAATATCCAAATTAGACACACACGTTCCTTGAATGATAGAAATTTTAAACCCTGCTGTATTCTCGATTATTGTTCAATTGTTTCTCAATATTGAACTAAGACGCCATTCACAATTTCACAGTTGGGAGAATACTCCAAAGCAATGAACTCTGCAGAAGATGTCCTTTGATGTTTTCGCATTACAAAGTCGTTGACATTTGCTACGTCAAAGTTATTATAATTTCCAAATCTTTTTTTTAGCACGTTGGTTGAGAAATTTTCTACCGCTGGGTACAATTTACTCCAAGGAATTGTTGACTCTGAGGCCGATATTAAATCTGAATTTACGGTTAGAGCTGATTTGTTTTATTAAAAAAATTTATTACACTATTATTTTATTTATGATTAATTCTTTTTAGGCACTTTCAAACGTATATTTCATTCGCAAGGATTGCACAACTCCCGTGGATGTTTGGGATTATGAAAGCAATAGATTTGTATCACTAAATTCAGCTACTTCTGGTAAACTCGCCATAGGCAAAGAAATTAAAACAAATTCTTGGTGTCAGAAAGAAAAATTTCCGCAACATTTCTTCCCAAACGTAAATTTGAAAAATAAATATCAGTTAAGAAAATCAATTTAGTTTAGTTAATAGTTCTAATTCATGAATTTTTAGCGTAAATGGTCAAGAAAAGGCTTCGCTAGATCCAGATGGCGCCTGGGATGTACAATATTTGACCTTGTAAACATTCATCTCTTCCATGACAGTAATAACCTCATTGCTGCCTCAACGTTCCCGTCGATATTTTCACAGAATCGACAAAGAACTCTTAATTTTATGCTAGACAAGTGAGCTCTAACGTCCCTCCTTAAAAATTCACAAAATCAAATCCTGAATTTTATTTCTTAAATATTTATTCTAAATTACCTAGATTTCATAATGATGATCTCCCAAATGTTCCAATGTTTATATTTGGTGACTTCAACTTCCGTGTTAATACTTTTGATATTTTCGACATCTTGAGGAAGGAGGCTAGCTCGGCTGAAATTATAGATTCTACTAGCGTTGATGGAGGAACGTTGAATTCCACGGATAAAGCGCCCATGGCGTCTGACCTTATTATTGAAGACAAGCGATTCTCAGTTTCTAATCATGAGCAAAGATTTAAAGAAAATTGGAGATGGGTGAGCAACTGATTTGATTAATCAAATTGTCGTACTTACAATAATAATAAATTATCTCAAACCTGCAATTAAAAATTTGCCGTTAAACAATGCCAAAACTTTAATTTTTGAAACAGTTGCGGGTGTATGATTTTGAAGCCAAACATTTTGAAACGTTGACTGAATTTGAGGTTAACTTTCATCCTACTTATCCATTCGATGAACATCATCCTGGAAAGTTCATGAAAACACGATGTCCAAGTTGGTGTGACAGGATTCTATTTACTCATGATTCTAAAACTGTTATGTCAGACGTGAGCATCGGCAATCCTTAAAATCTAAATGTGAAAACAATCAGAAAATATTTATAATTGCAAATTATTTTTTAACTAGGAACCAGCAGAGTACAATCTTATTGGAAGTAAAGTTTGCATGGGAGATCATAAAGTAAGGTTTAAACGAATTAATTACAAAAATTCTGCACCTCCGCATTTTGCTTAATTTCTGTTTGTGTAGCCCGTCTACCTCAAGTTTTACTTAAAATCTCAACGGAGTTCAAACGAATCGCCAGCTGAAATCATCTACGCACTAGAGTCACCTGAAGAAGGACAATCTCTGGAACCAGGTACTTTCCTAGTCCCTCAATCCCGATCACGCTTTGTGTCCTTTCTTCGAGATAACTTGAGCTTCCACGTTGAGCCGTCAAAGACTTGCGTCACGAAGGCTCCCTCACTTGCCCCTTCAATGACCTCCACTGCAACTGCCTCCTCTAGCAGCACTGGCAAGAAATGCTGTTTTCTAAAAATCCGAAATAATTCAGGCACTGGAGAGTCAAGGAGTCTTACTGGTGGGACGAATAGGGGCAAACAAAATATTTTGCTTTCTGCTGAAGGTTCAAATCCCCTTGGGTTGGATGTAGGAGTCAAGGTCAAAGGCCATGTTGAGGAAAGTTCAAAAATCGAGGTAGAAGAAATTGAAACTCGAAAAGGGACGAAGGGAAGCTCAGGTGCCTCTAAGAAGACACGCAATTCGGTCCAAAAGAGTCATGATGACAGAACTTCTGGAAAATGCTGCCAAGCTGGCTGTGTGATCCTTTGATTCCTAATTTGGTTAAAAAGCTTTGTTAATTTAGTTTTGGCAACTGCAACAATCACTCTAAAAATTATTATTTCAGTTTTGTCTACTAATTTTACTTATATTTTCTAATTGATGCCAAAGTGTAGTGCTGAATTTTCTAATTATTTTTGTACCTTCTTTATGTATTTATAAACAATTTACAATTATACTTTACTCTGTTTTATTCTGCACATTAAGATTTTTTAACCTGATTTGTTGTTTTGACCTTTGTGTGACCCTAATAAATTATTTGCACGAAGTTTATTTTGTTTTAAATTTTTTCAAAAAAATACAGTTACTCTGTTGGTGTGAATTCGAAATTGTTGTATTTTCATTATCCCTCAAAGCAATTTTCCAAAGCTGAACAAACGAACAATTCTTAACTGGCTTCTCTCTTAATAATGCTCTCATTATTTTCAATTTTCTTTTAATTTAGGAAACACTTTTACTTCAACTCAAGGTCCTGAGGAGTCAAGAACCGCAAGATTAAGAGAGGCCTTGAATTTTTTGTAGACACATTTTATAATAACCCAGCTTGTATATGCTCTGGTCTTTCGTCCGTCGAAACAAAAAAATCAGTTTTCCAAGATGCAAGGAGTTAAAAATATATCATTAAAAATAGGAAACTTACAAATGATCACTCCCGAATAAAACAACTTTCCAGATTACGTTAAACTCATCCAGTTTTGAAATTGAATCCAGTGGTGAGTTGCATAATAGGGTGTGAAGCCTGGAAGTGTAATTTGCCCTACCCACTTTTTCTTAACAATAATTCAGATTACTACTTGTTTGGCCCTACATCTGGATTTTTCTTAAAAAATAAGTAAACTTACGCTGGAATGTGGGTGATTATTCACGTTTCTGTCTCCTACAAATGTCATAGAACCAAATTCGTTTCGATTTGTGTTGCGACAAGTTAGTTGGCAGTGATTCCATTCCAGAGAGAATAATATTGCAAAATGGAAGTTCATATTCGTCATAAGCTGAAGCTTATGTAGAAACTGTTCAAAAGTCAAAATGTCATCAACGGACATTCACGTTCGCGAATTTTTGTGGAAATATTGCCTTCTTATTCTTTTCGTCGCTGTAATTATATACATTTTTATTGGAAGGAACTTCCGGGATATTCGGGCCTTGTAAGGTTTCCCTACGGAGAATAAGACAAACAACAATTTAAACAAAACAGAAATTAAAATTAAAGCTAATTTAAAAATTTTGCTACTCTTTTGCAGCTTCTTCATGAATCACCTTAAGTCCTTTAGCAAAGAATACGACAAGCAGACGGAAGCCATTAAAGCAGCTCTATTCCATGACCTCGATGACATTCAATCCGGACTGGTTGACCTTCGTAACAGAGGGCTCATTCGTATTTTGGAACTGGGCGTTGGGTCAGGTTAGTTTATACAGCCAAATTGAATTAGCAAATCTCATGAAAAATTGGATTGCTGGATTGCACAAAAGTTTTTTGTCTCTAGGCTCAAATCTGAAATATTACCCGCAGCAGACTAGACTCGTCGTTGCTGATCCAAATTCTTACTTTAAACAATACTTTATGGAACAGAAACACAAGGTACAATTCCAAAAATAAATCCAAAATTTCGATACGCTTTGCTCACAATAACAACCCGAATTACCACAATAATATTGTTTTAGTTTCCCGATATCTTCTTGGAAAAGTACTTGGCCACCAGAGCTGAAAATTTGCACGCTGTGGCGTCCAATTCCGTTGATGTCGTGGTTACAACAATCGTGCTGTGTTCAGTTGCTGATGTTAAGAGAGTTTTGGCTGAAATTCATCGGATTTTGGTACCTGTAGGTAAAAATTACTTATTACAACAAATATTTTAAATTCAATATTGTTGTAGCGAAGCGTCCGTCACCCTTACGCGGTTTGTTCTTCAATCCAGGGTGGTCGCTATTACTTCTTGGAACATGTCGGTGACAAACCAAATACTGGCAAGTATCGAATCCAGTCGTTCCTTTCTTCCAAGCTTCATATTTGGCCTGCAATCTTTGGATGCTACCTTGACAGACAAATTGATCATTTAATTGCACAGTCCAAGTTTACCAAAGTAGCCCTGAAAAGACTTCGAATCAAATCAACCAATTGCTCAAGATTTTTCAAACTAATTGAACCCCATGTCGTTGGAGTTGCAGTCAAATAAAAACTGAAAGCAAGCCACCCTCCGTAATTTCACTTTTTATTCTGAAAAAGCGTAATGTCACCAGTCAAATTAAAGTTCAGAATTCACTGAGATTTGCGTAAATAATTGAGTCAATTTATCACATTATAGGTTATATTAAGTCCAATCCATTAATATTCTAATTCGTTCGGCCGGAAGGTTTTCTGATTAATTCCCTGACACTGAAATCATTTTGCATCCTAGAAGACAGAGACAATGTCTTGCGAAAATTCACACCGTATTAAAAATGGCGTGAAATTACTTGAAAATGTAACGATTAATTTTTTGAATGCCTATAACAGATCCTTCCGATTGGCAACGAAAGATAAATGCTGAAGATAAGTGAGTCATCGCACGTAAAATGCAGAAGAAACAAGATCAAACTCCTTGCTGTTAGGCCGGTTTACTGATGGTAACCCGATGGCTTATCAATTATTGCAACTCCAGCGTATGACCTTCCAACTACCATAGAAGAATTGAGGAAGGTCCAAGTGTCATGGGCAGGATTATAAACTTCAACGGAACTCAAATTATTATTCCCGTCATCGCCACCAACAACAATAAGAAGTCCATTTATAGCCACCACGCCTTTAGAAAAATTGTGCTCAAATTAATCATTCCGTTACATTGGATTAAACTCTACTGGAATAATTATTAATCCAAAATCCAAATAAATCAAACTTAAATGAAATATAAGCACCAAATTTACCTGCGTTACGCCTGCATGTTCTCATGTCGCTAACTGCTTGCCAAGTATTCGTTGCTGGATCGTAAACTTCACAAGATTTGCGTACAATTGGCCCATCATGTCTGAATATAAAAAATATCATTAATAAAATCTCATTCGCAATATTCCAGTAGTGCTTACCCTCCAACGACATATAAGCGATTCTCCAAAACACCAACTAAAAGAAATAGAAATTGAGGTTAGGCCTTAACAAAGACGGAGCAACTTTGTACAAATAGCAACGAACCTCCTGCTCCAGATCTTCGAAAGGACATTTCGGAAACATTTGTCCAAGAATTTGTTTCTGGATTATAACATTCAACGGTACTTAGACAATTTCTGCTCTGGCCATCATAGCCTCCAACCTATTATAAATTGTAATATTTTCCATATAATTTAGGTGTTAAAAGTATAATAGCACATATTTAAAACATTTTCAAAATACAAACTTACAGCATACAGTTTCTGAAACACTACACCCACACCCACCGAACTTCGCCTGGAACAAATTTGTAACGCTAAAGAAAGGCTTTTAATTGGATTACAGTTACATTATTGTGTTTACCTAGTTGTCATTGGTGCAATTGGTGTCCATTCATCTTTTTCAGGGTCAAACATCTGGAACAAATTTGAAACAGTAAGCAAAAGTTGTTTTTAATCAGATTAGAGTTAGTTAGATTATTGCTTACCTCAGCACTGTTAAGTCCATTCGAGCCATCGAAACCTGCAAAATATTTAGTCTTAAAAAGCTGAAATTAAAACACAAAATTCTCAACGGAA
>JABASL010001534.1:0-10720 GCA_019775825.1 Neanura muscorum
TCCGTTTAACCGGTTCCGAGAAAAGTCCGTGATTTTTTCAAAAGAAGAATCCGCCGCTTGGCCAGGTCAACATTGGGTATTTCATGTTTCAGCTGTTTCAATTAAGGTTGCATATGGTAATCTGTGGGATTAATTGAAATTAGTAATTGGTGTCAAGTATTCAAGATCAGTTGGACATAATTGGAAGTAAGGAGCCGTGCCATCCAAAGTTGTCAAACTTAATAACCGGTACCTACATTTCAATAAACATTTTAATAATTGACGTGTGACATGTCATGTCCTTACCTGTCTGTCACAATGATCATTGTTAATCTTGATTCCAGAAGGGCCAAATGGAGGTTCTCTTCCGTATCCCGTTTACACTTTTACAAGTCCCCAACTTAAAAATCAAGAAACCATCATGGCTTGTCCAGCCACCAGCAATGGTTGTCTTCTCCTTGGCTATCTTCTCTTATTTTCTGGTGACAGCTGGTAAGATTTGGGATATTCAGCTAAACGTTTAAAATATGGGAGCCAAAGCTTATAAATAAGTAAATAAGCTAATAAGCTATGTAAGCAAAGCTTAATTAAGACTGTACCACTGTACCACTGTACGTTCCATTCCAGGTGTAATTTATGACGTAATTGTTGAGCCTCCAGGAGTTGGAACAACCACTGACGATAGGGGAGTCTCTCGACCGGTAATTGCTAAATAGCCAGGCAGGCTAAATTAAAACACAATTAACAACAGGACACCAAGTGGTTAGTTTTAATTAATGTGTATGATTAATTATTAGGTTGCGTTTATGCCCTACCGAGTTAATGGTCAATACATTCTGGAAGGACTCGCCTCTAGTTTCCTGTTTACATTTGGTGGATTAGGATTTATAATATTGTATCGTGTGGATAATACTCCGTCCCTTTACAAGAGCCACAGTACCCTGGGTTTCTATATGATGACAGCCGTAGGATTTCTTTTGGTTCTCGTTTCCATTTTCACCACTCATATTTTCATGAAGATGAAACTTCCGTAAGAAACCATTTTTCTTGTTCGCTGATTCATGTTTAGCAACAATTGCTTACCGAAAATACTAGAACACGCTTTGTATTTTCTATTCCAGGGGTTACTACTTACATCCTTGAAAAGGTGGTGACAGCCAGGTGGAAGAGTTTTGATCCAGGAGCTAGATGCCTTCTTACTTATTAGAACCCTAATGATACATCGCCCACATCATTATGCCTCAAAGGTATTTCATTCCGTAATTAACATAAATAAACTTAACTGTCATTACTGTTAAGTTCCACGACTTTATCATTGCGGGAAATGGAGGAAAGCAAGGATCAATTTGAACCCTTGACAAAAGTTCCTGGAAGGTAACTCAATTTGGGTAGAATTCCTATTCTCTATTAATGACCCCAAAATGTTGGTAATTTAAATTTTGAATTGTAAAACGCACTTCTCGCTATATTTATTTCACACGATCATTGTCACCGGCATTTATTTAGCCGTGTAAATTATTATTCGCAATATTAGTTTAATGCCTTAGGAAATTTTGTTTCCCTTCTTCCTATGTGGGTTCTGTGTTTCCTACAGTATTTAAAATACAGAACTGAAACGCCAAAAGGGCCTAACCAGGCTTATAAGACATCTGCCTCTCTGGCACACGGAATCTCAATCACACGGGGATTTAAGAGTGGTACAAAATACGTTGTAAGTTTTGAAATATTTGAAAGGCTTGCTTGTTGAGCTCGCTCGGACTCGTAAAAAGAGGCACCATAAAGTTTTGAGACGGAAGACTGCTGCTGCTGCAAGGTTTATCCGATAATGTCACCACATATCCAGGATAAAATTCTATCTATCGAGGGATGACTACAGACTTATAAGATAATACATATTGTGATCCAATGAATTCACATTCAAAGTCCATGGTGGGTTATATTACTAACATTTGGCCAAAGTTATAACCTAACTTCACTAACTTCACTAAATTCCTACAACTAAATTAAAAACCCTTAACTTATGCGTTATTTAAAATAGGTTTTTTTAAAACCAATTGTAAATCGAACAGAAAACTTTATGGACTAGCCCTAATAAGGGTAAAAGGAACTCCGCTGAGCGTGGGAAAAACAACCGTTGCCAGTCATTAAAATTCAAGAGCAAGGTAGAGGCTAGGCATTCAATTATCGTCAGACTTCATAATCGTTGCTTCTTTCATGGCTGCAATCCATCTAAAAATTCGTAAATATTCTTAGTAAATCTGTCTTAGACTTCGAAATAATTTTTTTTTGAGTATTCACAGTAAGGAGCAACAATTTTCAAGATTAGGGCGAATGACCAATGGGTAACAAGGATAATGAATTAATGAATTAATGAAAAAGGTAAATTGGGTCAACTTAAATCTCACCTTTTGGACGAGGAACTACTATCAGCTTGAAAAATGTATGGATCTTGCCCACTATGGGTAAGCTGGAAAATGGATTTACCACTGTCAATTCCATCCAGATCCTATGGAAAAACAAACAGAAATTTTTTTTTTACAGATTTAAAGCGATTAAAACAATTCAAGCGATTACACTGTAACTCAACGTCAATAATTGTGTTCCAAATTCACCTCTTCGCTAATAGTCGCATGCTCGACTTGGTAACCCAGAATAGGAATTCCACGAATCGCTGCGATATCTTCAGAAGCAGCATACACGTAAAGAACTCGTTCCACAAGAGCGAACCAATTTTTCTTCCAGGCTTTCCGTCCTTCCCTCCAATTTAAATATCCACTCATTGCAGAACCCCGTGTGTTCCCATGTACCTATATAAAAGCAGGGATATTAGGGTCGTGATACGACACAACCGGGCCACAGTCCAGTCACAACCCGGCCGCATCATCCACGGCTCACGAGAGCCGTGTCAAAGGGTAAAATGACCCATAGAAAAATTGTCCCTGTCACCTAGAATGACAACTTTTGTAGGGGTGATTTTGAACAATGCGTTTAGATGATGTGCCAGCTCTGTGAGTGTGACTGGCCGTTTTGTAGCCGTTTTTAGCGTGTGTCGAACATAAAAAGCATGAATATGACTTGGAGCACCGGGGCCTTCCATGATACGTATCGTAAAGTACCTCCAGTCTATTTGGAATTGACTTCTTGTGTTTTGTTCCTCGTTTGGAAATACTTGGGGTCCCTTTCTTGAATCTATTTCGAATTGCCTCAACGGCGTCATGACTGTTTTGACGATTCTCCAAATCAAATTCTGAAAGACAAAAAACATTAAAACGTCTTCCGTGTTATCAAAAGCAAAATCTTCAATTTACCTTCCATCAGAAGCGCATAACAATCGTCGCAGACCCGTGTTGCTTCATAATTTAAATATTGAAGTGGTGCTTCATTCCCAGAGCAGTGACCGCAGACCACCTTTGAAAAATTTTCAAACGGTTAATCACACTTTTACATTTGTAAACAATTTGTAAGCACAAAATTTGTAAACAAAGTGTGCTTGAGTAATATTTTACGACCTTCATACCTTTCCGCATGCTCGACAATGATGTCTTCTAAAAGTTATTGTAAACTCGGCAGTACAAGACTGACACATTGTGACCCTTCCATCCGCAGTCCATACTGGAGCCTAAAATTATCAAATGTGGTAATGACAACTTAATCGTTACTTGAGTCCTTGACATGCATACCCCAAAATTCACCTTTGGCCTTTGGGAGGGGTATCTGAGGGGGCTATCTATTTTCCAAATAATTGCGCTGAAAAATTTTGAAATTTAGAGGCGAAACTGTCGTCACCTGAACACTTCAAGCGATTTACAACGCTGCAGTGCCTTAAGGCGAATCTATTTTCCAAATAATTGCGCTGAAAAATTTTGAAATTTAGACCCCTAACTAACTGGCATTTGACCGCGCTTTCTGACCCCCGACAGCACTTTGGGTATAATTTTATGGAGTCAGGCGTCAAGGGGTATCCCGCGCGGTCAACGGCCACGAGGGGGTATCCGTATTCTAACGGCTTGGGGAATTTTGTGGTATGTAACATACAATTTGAGGAACATATTTAATTCGCTTAACTAACCACTTTCCCAATTTCTGTCAATTCTCGATCAAATTCCTGAGCCGTTCCAGCACGTTTCTTTATATATATTTTTAATAGCGGCAGTTAATTCCCTCATCCAGTCGTTCCGCTCTTTTGGACTCCTAAAAATTAATTGATTGTTCGCTATTAAGTTTCCATTGTACAATTATCCAAGGCCCGCGGGTAAAATACAAATAACTTACTTCGCCACAAGGTTGAAACTTCTTGCAACACTGACAACACTGAATTCATTTTGATATTCTTCATTCGCTGCAATTGCCACTCTCATCCCTGTCAACGGTAGCTCATACCTCAATTTTAATTCCTTGCTTCCAGTTCCTGTAGGAGAACCGGCATAGGTCATGCAAAAGAGGCAATCATTCATCTACAACAAAATCAAACTATTTAGTATTTACTGGACCTAAGGAATGCAAAACACGAACTTTATAGAATTTGTAGTCGATATTTAAACGTTTAACGCGCAAACTCACCAACGCAAAAAATCTCGGTTGCAATTCCTTTCGACAAACCTTGCGAAGTTCTCCTTCGCAAATAAGATGGCGATCCGATTTCAGGATGACATTTTGGCTAAGTCGCTTCTGGAGTTGTACTAACTTTTCTGCATTGACCTGTTTAAAAAGAAAGGTCAAGTCAAATCCGACAACTATTTCTTTTCAACAAAACTCTGTTCCTTGTGAAGTGCTGGAAATGGATAGTGTTGGAAGAACGCTTACTTGATTTTTGATGGCTTCATTCCCATGCTCAGCTACTTCTTTGACTATTCTGATCGCTTCAATTGTCCCCCGATAATCCTCGTTTTCAGGTTTTAAATTCTTCAAATAATCTCCCAGGAGCAATGCATACTGAGGCATTCTTTGAACTGGTTTTAACATAAAATGCCTTAATTTCAAATTCCTACAAATCTCAGTTTTTTCAAACTCGGTCACAGCTTTAGCAAAATGTGGATTCTTTTCACAAATATGATCAAATCGCTCACTAAGTTTTTGATAATCTCTAATATATCCCGAGTAATGCTTCAGAAATGGTCCCGTTTTGACAATGATATCCGAAACTTTGGGATTAGACCTCCATGATGATATTCGATCCTCAAGGTCATGGATTAGTGACTCATTGACAAGTTTCAAATTTGGAAGGTCCCCTAGTATAGATTCCAGTGCACCTTTCCGAATAATAGCATGACCAAGTCCAGCCTCTGCATTGGCAATGAACTTTGGAAATTCGATTGTCAGCAAGTTTAGTACATCTACAAATGTCTTTTCAGATGTAAGGATTTCTCGAGCGACATAAAACGCTTGACGATCCCTGCTTTCCGTAAGTCCAGATACAATGTCATCATATAAAGCAGTTGCAATATTTGACTTATCCACAAGATCTCCGGGGCTCGGCGCTGGTTCACCTTTCCCTCCTTCCTTACACGACTGGTGGTAACGTTTTCCAAAGTCAGCCGGGGATTGTGATTTTTGAGATGCTGGTGAGTGTTGTGGTGTGGCTGAGTTTTTGTGGCTGTGTACGCTTCCTTGATTAAAAGATTCTCGATCCAAATTGACCCGAATTGCATTTCCCCTTGCCAAGTAGAATTCACTTTTTGCTTTTTTATTACTACTTGCTATTTGTAGAGCATCAAAGAAGAACTGGCTCTTTGATTTATCTTTTCTTCTGGCCCCAATTGTACTCCGGACCCCCGTGAGTCTTCGACCATGATGACTACCAACTCCGCTCTTCCCAAATGAAGCAAAAATTGAATTCACTAAACGTTTTGGCCGTGAAGATGAGGCGTCACTAAGGGTACGAAGGCTCGCTGGCGTAAAATCTTCAACAGAACCACCTTGACACGCATCCGAATTTTCGGCATCCCCCAGAGCACCAGTGGACAACTCCCCTTCGTCAGCCCATTGCGAGTGAGAATTTATACTGCCGGAAATACTAATTGTACGTTCTCTCAAACTATTTGAGGATGATGACGTAGGAGATGACTCTGTAAATGAGGAAGCATGTTCAGAACAAGTCCAGGAACGTCTTCTAAACGACCCGCCCGTAATTAGTGGAGGTAGAACTGGTTGCCAAATCTCTTTGGACAAGGATATCTGGCTCCGGCTCCTGCTTCATAGAATCTTCACCGTCCTTGTCCACCAGACTGATGCTATCCTTAGTTTCGGATCTTTTCACCTGGGGTTTAAATTGTTCCTGACTTCGGATAATTTCATAAATCAAATGTGCATCTGAATTAGCCGATCTCTCTTTAATTTCTTCAGTTGATGCTTGTCCTTCAGTCATCCCGCTTAGAAAAAGAACGGATTCGGATTTCTCCACCACGACTTCATCCACTCCAATGCAGTGCGCAGACGCATTAACGTCATCAACTCGCGCAGGACTTAATAAACTATCGGTCGTGTCTTCTGGAAGGATTGGTTCAGGATTATAGGGTTCCGGACTAGGACTCTTCGAATAGGACTTCGAAACGCGGCTTGCGGTAAGGTCTTCCGTATTTACGATTCCATGTTCCTCACATACCGTGCTTTCATGCGCTTGCGCAACACAAACATCTTCGAATATTCTTTCTTCAATGTCGTGGTTCTGAATTACGTTTTCATCTTTCTGCGCAACTGGTGGAAGACTTCCTAATTCCTCTCCCATGGCTGTGCTTCCATTACTGAACAAGAATGACGAATTTTCCCTGAGAAAAACATCATCTTCGGTTTCGTTTTCCTCTGGATCGACAACTGGATCAATTTCAAGTGAATCAATAGCCTGTGCATTCAGAATGCCAATATTCTTCTGGGCGATAAATTTTGTAAGCCAACTATTTGGAACACCTGTTGGAGAAATGGCTTCGGGAACGTAATCCGGAAGACTATCTGCAAGGGATTCGTTTGTCACGAGTTCAGTTTTAATTTCCGATGACATATTGTCATCAAATTGAGTTGGTGGGTTAAAAGATGTAAAAAATGTATTGTTCAGTCTTTCGTTTTCTTCCTTAAGACGTCTCGTTTCCCATTTTTTCTCCTTGTCAACTACAGCGTAGATCGGGCTAGAAATGGACGGACTCACTGGTGCTGACTGGTGACGTTGAGATAGAGACGTGTTTTCAAAACCTGAAGTTGATGGTTGTAATTTCTGACTATTTCTTCTTCTTGGTGGGGGCGGGGGAGCAGTTTTGCTGAGAGGGGGTCCAAGCTTTTCTTGTGACAGTAAAATACTGACTAACTGTGAGGATGAGGTCAAATCCAGGTGAGAAACTCGTGAAAATGAAGACGGGGATGAGGTAATGATACTGGTAAAAGGAGAGAAGATTGTTCTCCTTCCTAAACTTGTACTTTTTCGTTGGGCTAGCGTACGCTGACTTGAGTCGGGAGGTAAAGTGTTACCCGAAGTTTTAGTTTCAAAGGATGATGGTTGGTGATAAGATTGTCGCTTCGAACCATTAATTGCTAAATTTTCGTTAGTTAGATCAATAAGTTCGTCAATGGAGGCATAGGGAGCATGAACCTTGCGACAAGGAGGCTTGACTGGACAAGATTCTGGTTGGGACAGTTTAGGAGTCGCGGCTTCTTTTGGGGTACTTGGTAGCTTTTGTGGTGAAAATGACTTCCTCGGGGATACAATTAAGGCCGGGGAAGGCTTGGGCGGTATCACAGGTTTACTAGCACAGACTACTGGAGATTTTAAGTCTTCATCAGAATCTTTGGGTACACGGCTTTTGGTAATATCTGAATCAAACTTGAGGTCGCCGTTCCTTCCAAATTCTTGTGTTCTTAAACCAGAGAAAGTAAGCCGTTTACGCTACAGGTTACCCTAAACCGTGTAAAATGATAAAAGTAAAATGGTTTCTATACCTTCGTTTTGCTAATAAATTTACTTGCGTTCCAACAGAAGATTTTGCTACGCCAGCTTTGCTCTCATCGGATTCCGTTCTACTTGACGTTGATTTTGGTTTAGGTGGGATTCTGGGACGTTGTTGTGATGCAATACTCGTAGGAGAAAAATCTAAAAAATCAAATCAGGTCATAGTAAAAATTAAAATGGAGGTTAGCTAGCGATTACCGGTTAATCCGTAATAATCCAAACATAGGTTGAGTTAGCAACTAAATTATCTAAATATTACCAAAAATGGCTTGGTAAAGCACGCGAGTTTTGTGACTCAAATACTACTGAATATAGAAACTTGATTGACTTTAACTAACAGTTCACAAGAATCAATGTCACCAAAAACAGCCATAATAAAACGTATTTACCTTTTTGTCGCATGAACAAATCAATCAATTAAAATCTAATGCGTTACTTGCTGAAAACAATGAAAAATATCTTAAATAATTTAGGTTAGCTCAACAGTTTGAGAGCACGCAACGATGATACCTCTGAATCAACAGAAAGCTTTTAATCGGCAGATTTCCAATGAGTCAGCTGGAATAACTCCAGCAGTTGCGCTTAGCGCTTGAGCTCTTAAAGAAATAACACGAAGGAAGCTAGCTCTCCAGCCTCAGCCTACAACCTGTTCATTCTAAAGTCTGCTACTTCGTGGGTGACTAATTGTATCTGGATTGTCGAATTACGATTATTATCATTTTATTATTTGTAATTAAGAACTTGCCTTCTTGGTGGGTGTCCTGAGGTGGAGTTTCAGTGTCCATTATTCTGATTTTGTTTATGTTTAGGCGTTGTCAAGAAACTGATTCCATTGTTTGGATTATTGAGCGGCCATTAAATCTATTTAGGTAACATCCGACGACGCACATTGTATACAAAATATCATTTTCTTCTTGGAATTTATTCACGATTGAACCTAATAATAAGATTTAACAATGAATTTACTATCAATCGGACACTACCTCTACCTGGTATGGTACTCTGGGCCTTGGGTAATTGACCCTATACCAGGTAGAACTACGTCAACGGACTAAATGGAATTTCATGACTTACTTCATACAAACGGAGGTTTCAATCAATTAAAATTAGGACGGGAAAGGTCATCTTCACTACACTTACAACTTGATCCGAGTGGAGGCCGAGGGTGAAATGGATGGGGTCACAGGGATTCAGGCTCGATTCTCGTTTCGGACCGAAACTTTCGGTGTTAAAGTTGATATTGTATGAATACTTGTAGTTACCTTAGACTTGGACGTTTTAGTTTTTGAGAATACTGGATACTTGTTAAATTTTTAGTTGGGTTAAGTTATAATTTTGACGAGTTATGGGAGACGAACAGATGATTATGATGGATGATTCAGCTGAATGAGCAGGAGACAGGGTATAAAGATGACAAAAAGCTGTAAAGACATAATAGACGGATGATGACGACGACACGTTAAATTCACAAAACAAAAGGGAAGTATAATTAAAAACTATTATAGTTAAATGTAGTTCAAAAATCCAAATCAAACCTCCTCAAACAACGTAACACCTACCCACGACGACCCACCTCTACCTACATTTCAAATCTGACACAACGACCCACCAACGCCACTGTCAAATCCACCTTAAGCCTCATTCTCAAGCCATGAATGATCCCAACGGATATTGGCTACCAATCCATTGGACAACATTTCAATCATTCAATTGACCTCAACAACTTCAACACGACTCACGAATCTCAATTTCCGAGGCTAAAGTCTAGCCGCTAGACTCCAAGCCGTCTAGCACCGGCCATTATGACACACTCCTCGGCGCCTGGCCTAAACCGGGCTCAGGATCCATCGGCTAGTTGACCTGACGAGAGCGTAAACAAGCTCACGATCCATAGGCTAGTTGACCTGACGAGCTCACGATCCAAAGACTAGTGGAGCTTACAAGAGGATCTAAGTTTCAGTTTAGCAACTTCAGAATCCGGCTTGAAGGGTTTATCAAGACTAGAATCGGTACTACATTATTAAGCAACAAAATTGCACGATTACAGGATATCCTATAAATAAAATAATAATAATAATATATATAATAAATATATATAAATAAACAATATTTATTCTGACCAAACCTTGAATAACCATTATATATTTTTAACTTTACGAAGAAGAAGAAGAGAAATAAACTACATAGCAATACAACAACAAAAATTTAGCGCTCCTTGGCGGTATTACATATTAAAGATGCCTAATTTGAAATATGGAATCCTTAGGTTGATTATTATAAGTTTTAAGTTTGTTTTTTCTTATATAACGTGGTGGGCAGTGGGAAGGAAGTCTTGGTCTAGTCCTCATCACCCTCGACCTTTTGAGACAGAAAAATATTCAACCAATTGGCACAACACAACCTTCAAAAACTTAAAATTCAGAGAAAAAAAAATCGCTGCAGCTCTCTCCACATTTCCAGTGAAACCTATTACCCAGCGAAATCGTGTCAAAACCCGGCCCGGGTGGGTAAATACGGGTAAACCCATGAAAACCCGGGTTTTAGTGGGCAATGAAAATGTGCTCGACATTGCGGCGCAAACATTAAATTTCGGTACATGTTATTCTATATTTGACGTAGACCTGGGTAGATGGGTCGACTATCTCTGGAGTCAAAGGGTCAGAGAAAGTGCCATTGTCAAATTCCTAAATTTTGAATCCATAAATCGCTCAACGGTCGCTAATTTTTTCAGAAATTGGTATCAGCGACGCAAGCTGCAACAAAATTTCGAATTTTGAGCACCTTGAATCGCTCGGATCACGCTAATTT
>JABASL010001535.1:0-10718 GCA_019775825.1 Neanura muscorum
TTTGAAAGTGTGAAAATGAGGAGGATGACTCTACTCCGTGTCACTGATTATCTTTTATTTGTAATAATATTTATATAATAATATTTAAGTTAATTAAAAGAAATTCATGCAACGCCGGACTCATTTTTGTTATGTTTTTTATTAATTTTGAATTCATTTCGTAGTTTGTTGACAGTATTAATTCCACATTTTAACTTTTTTAAACAACATTTTCGAAACTTTCTTTTTGAATTCATTGAGCCGTAAAAAAAAAAACTTTTGGAATTGTTGTTCTAAAACTTTAAAAACAGAACGTTGGAGTGATGGATCTGAAATGTTTTGAAACTTTAAACAACTCTTTTTTTTAGTAACTGCTACTCGAAGTTGAAGCGATTTTTGTTAGACTTTTGGGAAATTTACAAAAAGGCATAAAAAGCTGGAGGCTAAAGCTTTTTTGTTTAAAATGTTTATTTGAACTTACTGTCAAGAAATTTGAGAAGTCCATCTAATTGAAAAAATTCTGCTTCTGCCCGGAGGCGTGCCTTCTCATGGAAATTTTCCGGTAGAATGACACTCTGATTTCGTAAGTAGTCCAGAACATAGCGAAACAAAACGCCGTCACGATCAATGAAAATCTTTCCTTTGGAATCCCGTGGGATGCAATCAAGGCCTGTTTCAAAAGAAATTGTTTTCAGTTAATAGCCTCCTGGATTGAAACGACGAGGAAACGGAAGTACAGCATGACTCAAAATTTCGCATAAAACAATGCCATGAATACAATTTCCATGCTTTCAAAAGGGAAATTTCTCTTTCTTTTTAGAAACCCTGTACTTCACTTCCTGTCACCGCTAGCAAAATTGTATCCAATCAAACGTATACTCTTTCTCAGACTTAACTCAGGTCACTGATTTACAAAAGTTTAATTGTAACCTTAGAGAATTCATTAGCTAGGGGCCGAATTCAGGCTGCAGTGCCACATAAGTCTTACATTTAGCCAGAAGCCATTTCAGTTGGTTGCTACCAACCATAAACTCGTTTTAACTATACGAAGACTTTTTTAAAGCTTCGTGTAGGAGAAAGCAGCGTTTTTGCCTTCGAATATGCCCTTCTAATGGCTTTCGTTTCGACTACAAAACCTTATTTAAAAAATCTCCATTGAAAACCACTCGGTTTTCAAACAAAAGTTTGGAAAAATTCTATTAAAACGAGGTACAGAATCGTTGGGCACAATTTAGGCTCCAGCCGCTCTGAAGGCTGGAATCATTGGGCACCATTCAGGCCCAAGCCGTTCTATTGCCCAGAATAATTGGGCACGATTGAGGTTCAAGATGGTCTGAACGCAAGAATCATTGGGCACGATTTAGGCTTAAGCCGTTCTGAATACCAGAATCAGTGGGAATGATTTTGGCTCAAGACGGTCTGAAGGCCATAGTCAATGGGTACGATTTAGGCTCAAAACTGTCTAAAGGTCACAATTGAGTTCAAAACTGTCTGAAGGCCACAATTTAAGGTTCAAGAAGGTCTGAAGGCCGGAATTTAGGTTCAAGACGGTCTGAAGGCCGCAATTTAGGTCTAAGACAGTCTGAAGGCCACGATTTAGGTTCAAGACGGTCTGAAGGCAACAATCATTGGGCAGGATTTAGGCTTAAGACGGTCTCAAGGCCACAGTAATTGGGCACGATTTAGGCTCAAGCCGTTCTGAAGTCCAGAACATTGGGTACGATTTAGGCTCAAGCCGTTCTGAAGGCCAGAACATTGGGTACGATTTAGGCTCAAGCCGTTCTGAACACCAGAGTCATTGGGCATGATTTAGGCTCAACGCTCAACACGGTCTGGAGGCCACAAGATTTTTACTGTCTACTTCTCAGCACCAGTATTTCGGACTCAAAGATTCTAGCCGTATCTCAAACCGAATTTCTACCGAATTCGGCTCCACGAATTAAATTTCGTTCAGTTTATTTATATCTTCACACTTTAACGATGATTAAACCAACAAAACTGCTTGAAAGAGTAATTACTGCTGCTTTTTCACCAGTTCCTGAGTATCTAATCCAAAGTATATCAGAAATGAATAGTAAAATAGAACTTGTGAGTCCAGCTTAAACAAATGAGCCTCATTAATGATGAAAGACAAAATTTCTGGTAGAATAATCCTTAGAATTTTCCCTGTTTAGTCTTCAAAATCAAAAGTAGGAAAAGCAGAGAATGGATAAAGGGGTGACATTGGAACGACAAGCTAAATGTCACTTTAGTCAGAAGAGCGAATGGTGAACGGTGGTGGTTGTTTCCAAGGGAAACGGTTTTTAGTGTTCAGAAAGAAATCGGGCGGAAAAAACGATTAGGCGATCAAAGGACATTTTGAGTAAAAAAAAAAGTCTGTGACGTGATCTTATGGTGTTCTAAATCCAATTTGAACAACGAAACTCTTCCGCTACAAATTTACAAAAGATCAATGGACAAATTTAGGATCCCAGAGGTCGGATTGTGGATATCTTGACAAAAATCCTCAAATCCTCAATCCTCTTTTCTTGTGTCCTAGGTACTACTCCCTTGGAAAGTCCAAAATCGTTTCGTCACGACACTTATTGAACGCATCAAAATCTCTAATCCTCATTTTCAGCCCTACCGCCGAGAGGATTCGCACAGTCATTTGCAGTTTCTTTTTGGAAATGCTGAAATGAGGATTAAAATTATGGAGGATTAGGATCTTTTTTAAAGAAATCTTCAATATGGAGGATTAAGTCCTTAGAATGTCAGTAGAGCCATGAGCTGGAGCCTTTTTTTGTGCTTCTGGGATTGATTACTTTTGCATGGCTGAAGAATAATTCAGAAATTGAGAAACATATGGGACAGCTTTGAGCTCATCAGGTCGCCATTCCAGTGCAGTAGCCCACCAGGCCCCTCCTCTTCCATTTTTTGAAATGGAATGGCGGAACCATTCAAATAATGTTCCCAAGGAACGGGAATTCATTATCCTTGTAATCTCCCGCCTTTTTCCCCATACTTCTGCCATATTGTATGAGAAGGGTGAGTGTCGAGGGTGATCCATTTCTATGCTAAATAATGGAAAAGTGATGGATTAAAGATCCACAAGACATCCCAAATTGCATCTTCCTCTAACTCGGAATTCACTACTCCTCCTCCTCGCTTTTTTCCAGTTCAGCGGCGGAATTTGGATGGAATATAAAAAATTGGAATCCGACAGATGAAATTCTACACCTGTCCTATAACATAATTCTTCACAACAAAAAC
Organism: Neanura muscorum; assembly: GCA_019775825.1. Lineage (NCBI taxonomy): Eukaryota > Metazoa > Arthropoda > Collembola > Poduromorpha > Neanuridae > Neanura > Neanura muscorum. The sequence continues at coordinate 3,232 of JABASL010001535.1, forward strand.
CCATAAATGAACCAAAATGCTATAATCATAAAAAAGTCGGAATTTTGTTTGCGATTCAAAAATTTCGGAAACGATGAAATGGATGACTAGTGACAAATTCTGTTCAGAGAAAGCAACTTTCACATCTAAAAATTCGAGCTTTCCAAGTTGGAAACCGTATAACAGTCACAAAAGCAGCCACTCTTCTAATTATTACAATTCATAACGAATCTTCAATTTTATTTTTAAATTAAAATTAATATTGGAAGCGAATTTTTAAAAAATTTGAAGCGAATTTTTGAAATTTTTGAAAAATTCGAGCGATTAATCTAAACCTAAACCTATTCAAAAGGAAATAAGAATAAAATATTGGCAAATACAATCCGGTAACACCAGATTCTAATCGTTTTTACGACCATAAGGACAACAAAACTCATCATGTTAATAAAAATGCCACCATAAAGTTAGGTAACAAATAACAATGAAGGGTAATAAATTAATGTATATAATAACCAGCGACTTTTTGTGATGGCATGACATGCTGGCATGCATGTTGAAGAACAAATTCAAATAATCTGTTAAGCACAAGCACCACGGTGGTATATTGCTGCGGGCCGTAAAGGAAAGTCCGTGGAACCAACCCGGGTCGGGCGGTTTTCATACCTATGTTTCAGCTTTAGGTGCGTCTTACAAAAATGTCATAGGTCATACAATACAAATCCGGTACAAGGACGGCAAAGCCCCACTTAAACAATCTAGGCCGAGGCTGGATGCTTTATAAAAACGTTATATTACTCCGGCCTAAGGCGGGTTTGTTACACCAACATAAACGGTTGCAACCGCGTGTAACAGAATAGCGTAACTAGGTGACCTCTCTCGCTTATCGCTTGAAAACCTAATAGATTCCCTTCACATGCGTTGGATACATGCAAGGTGTCCAAGGGATGTGTACATAGTGTCCAAGGGATCTGTCCAAGGTGTCCAAGGGATCTGTCCAAGATGTCCAAGGGATCTGTCCAAGGTGTCCAAGGGATCTGTCCAAGGTGTCCAAGGTGTGATAGAGATCCGCCCGAGGGATGTGCCCAAGGTGCCAAGGTGTCTAAGGGATGTGTCCGATGTGTCATAGAGATCTGTCGAAGGTGTCCAAGGAATGTGTCCAAGGTGCCCATGGTGCCGAAGGGATCTGTCGAAGGTATCCAAGGGATCTGTCCAAGGTGTCCAAGGGATGTGTCCAAAGTGTCCAAGGGATCTGTCTAAGGTGTCCAAGGGATCTGTCCAAGGTCCAAGGAATGTGTCCAAGGTGCCCATGGTGTCGAAGGGATCTGTCGAAGGTGTCCAAGGGATCTGTCCAAGGGATCTGTCCAAGGTGTCCAAGGGATCTGTCCAAGGTGTCCAAATCTGCTCCCTTTGGAAAACACATTTGTAAAAACTCAATCCAGACTGACAGACACAGGGTTCCCATAAAGTAGGTTACTACACTACTTAATGAACACATTGATTACTACCCTAGAGATTATAATCATATATCGATGAAAGATTAAATTTTGAATCTGGAGCTAAAAAAAGTGTAGGTTATTAGTTATTATTTTGATGTGATGTGACTTTGATAAAATGAAAGTAAAGTGAAAGGAAACTACTTTTATGCTTTTATGCTACAGTCCTGTCGAAAACGAATGGTGCGAGGAGACCGCAGTTGTTCCGGATATGACTAAAAAAAGGTCGACCTTTAGAGTCATTTTCAAAATTCAACTTTCACCCACTTTTCCCGCCGAGGCCTGATCGATTCATTTGATATGATCCCCTTCCCACTGCCAGATTAATGAACAAAAAGAATTTGAAGCGTTTCGGAATATTTCATTAGGAGTTCATGCACTGTAGTGTGGCAGGGGACGTACATTGGATCTTATGTGTCCCATATAGTAATGTACTATAGCACAAAAACCGATTCTACCCGCCTCATTTGCATCCCAATGGGACTCATGAATTTATTCCGCATCTCCAACCATTTCAAACTAATTCCGCCACTTCTCAGACACATTTTAATGACAAAGGCAACTTCACACTTTCTCTAAAAAGACTTTCGAAACTACTTGAAGAGTTTCCGATTCTGGAATGTGACGGCCCTGATTAAAAATATTTCCCTCGCTTTTTTTTTTAAAAAAAAAAAAGGCAGGAGCAGATGGAAATAAGTTTCATCAAATCACTTTTCATTTTTAATGCGGTGCTTTTTAACTAAACTCATACGACCCCTTTTCTAAGTCACGTCAAAAAAACAGAGATTTTTACTTTCCTAAACCTAAGCCAACCTAACCTAACCTAACCTAACCTAACATTGGGCCCAAAAAATTGCTCCTACTAACCTAAACCTAATAACCCAACCTAAACAGGTCTAGTGCAGGAATTACACTTACAGTCATGCATTTTCAAATTTTTGGTGCCCCAAAACCCAAAAGTTTGAGTGAAAGTTGCTTTCCTTTTTAGTCTCCTTTAAAAAGGCTCCGAAGCACCGTTTTACTTTCTCTTCCTCCTCCAACGGTGCTCTCGAATCTAAAATTACCATACTTTGTATATCAAAAATAATGGAAACTAAAAACTACTTAACTAAATTACCAAAAGGAAACTGTTCGAATATGCAAAAGCATTTTTAAAAGAGAAAGTCGCCCCCAAAATGCACTAAATATTTCAGTGAAAATTTTGAAGGGTGGTGAAAATTTTTGATTACTGGTGAAAGCTTTTTTTTTTATGAATGTTTACACGGTTGAACCTTGACTCCCTGACCTGAAAGCCTCATGATTTATTCTCTGATTTAATAGTACAGAGACCTTTTTAAAGCGTGTTCAACTTTCTCTGCTTTCTCTTTTTTCATTTCCGTTTTTTGAGGAGCTGGAAACAAAATTTCTAGAATTTCGAAATTTTTCAAAATTTAGAATCTAGAGCAATATGCTGGTCGGATGGGACGTAAACGATGCCTTTGGATTGACTTATTTCGTTTCCAGTTTTTCAGAGAAACAAAATGAAAAAAGAGAAAACGGAGAAAGTTGAACACGCTTTTAAAAAAATATGGCAAATCATGAGCCGTGTGACCCGGGTCAGAAAATTTGTATCACGGCTAAAAAATGGATTAGAAGCTTTGTATTTGGCACGACTTAACAAGCGATTTGTAGGCATGACAGAACAAAAGGGAACAAACTTGTACAACGGCCAAAGCATACTAAGTAGAAAGTGATTTGTAAATCATGAGTCATGTGACAGAGGGAGAATAAAGCGTAAAGCTGGTCGGATGGTATGGATAAAGTTTTTGTTCAAAAGTGAAAGTGACACGAGTCACTTGGGGTCACGGGTCATTCCTTGATAATGCCACATTAGAGTCGGATGTTGCCCGTTTTGAGGACAAAATCGATTTGATATGGGAGAGATTAAGAAATAATTTGACACTTAAAGGGTGAAAATAAAATGTTAAACCCTTTGTCATTGTCACTTTTCTCCCGAAAATCCTGACACAATTTTGATTCAAATGAAATTCCCTGCTCTGAAAAAATTCTTTGATTCAAATATACCAATAATTCAATAATGAAGTAACATGACATGCAGCCTTGACGCCAAGGCTGTCTAGGCTGCCCGTAACAATGTTTACTGATCTTCGTTATCGCTTTTGTTTGAACAATCGAACGGGAGATGATTGTTTCAGCACTTTCTTCTGTTTTTACTCGATTAAATTCACTTTCTCTTGAGTGTTGAGCACTCGGTCACGAAAGGAAGTCAAACAAATTCAAAATGTTACGATAAGAAAATAAATTTTGATTGGGAAATTTTCATGCCTTTACATTTTATATTATATTTTTAATTTTTATAATATAATATAATAAGAATATAATATTAATATAGTTATATACAATTTAATATAATTTTAAAATTTTGAAGTTTAAGTGAATCTATTGAGTAAATACAAAAGGTTCCAATGACGCAGGATCAACTTCTGTCGTAAATTTAGGACAGAGTAAAACATGCTTTTCCTTTTCACCACAGGGAAAGTCACATTTTTAGACGCACTTTGACCGTTCACACATCAGTTACCCTCCCCCCTCACGCTTCCCCCCGAAAAAAGCAATAAAGCCCTACAGAGAAAAACCGCCAACTAAGGATTTAAACATAATTGAATTTGTTTACACCCTCTGACTCGCAAGCCAGGCAGACAGTTCACAAAGCCAAGAAAACTAACTTTAAGATCTAATAAATAAGATCATTTTCGGCAGGAGAATGAGGCGCGAAAAAGCGTAGCGCACAGCATCAAAAATCCTCGGGGTCAAAAGGTCAAGTTGGAAAAATATACATAGTCTGAAAGATTTTCAGACTCTGGGCAAAACTTTACGGCATAACATATTTCAACCTCCATGCCGAAGGCTCAAGTTTAAAAAATACATGGAGAGGATTTTAAAGTGGGTTCAACTTTCTCCGCTTTTTTTTTTTCATTTCGTTTTTCTCAAAAACTGGAAAAGACAAGCCGATTCTAAAATTCAGAAATTTTGATTCCAATTTCTCAGAAAATAGAAATAAAAAAAGAGAAAGCGGAGAAAGTTGAACACGCTTTGAAAAACTCTCTTAAATCAGGTCAAGAAGGTGGAGGCCAAGGTAAAATGTTCTCAAAGTCTGATTTTTTTAAAAACAAATAGCTGAATACTGATATCCAAGGCCACTTCAGGGTCAAAGGTCATAGATCACATATCCAGCCTTGTTGAACAAAAAAGAAACTGAAAGCGAAAGGGCTAATATCATGGCTTAAATACGTGTTTTTCATTTTTGCTTCAGTCGAATTCATTTATTCTAGAAAACAAAATCTGAACTCAAAAAGAATTTTTGAGGATAATTTGAAATAAAGTTTTTCAAAAAAAAACTAAAAAGTTAAGAGCACATATTAGGAAAACGCTTGGAACATTGAAAACATATTTTTGAACATAAGTTTCGAAATTATGAACTGAGAGCCTTTTTGGCAGAAATATTGAAATTTTAATGTGAACGTGTTGATAAAATCGGGTTAAAACTAATTAAAAACAAGAAGAAAGTGTTGAAATTTTGGCAGAGTTACAGTTAATTTTGGCTATGTTTGTTATGTACAAGTTTGCTGATTTAGTGACTTTCAAGATGAATTTTGATACCTAAAAAAACTAAACGGCTTTCCCCAGCAGTCGTTTCTCATCTTTTCATTTCTCGAAAACGTTTACAACTTAAACTTTCTCTTTTTCTTTTTCCTTCCGGCCAGAAAATGTAGTTTTTTATGCCAAAAAAGAAAATAAGATCACACAAATCACATTTTTAGTTTGGAATTTTTTTCTCCTAGGGATTCCAAAAAGCATTTCTAAGAAATTTATACTACCCTAAATTCATTCTCACTTTTGATGTTTTTTCATCTCCATTCTTTTTATTCCGCGGGGAGGTCATTAGGCCCCCTTCGTGAGGTCAATTAATCATTTCTTTTGTTTACCTTGTGAGAACATTTCAGCAAGTCTTCCTGGTTCCTTTTTTACTGTACTTAACTGCGTCGTATAAAATACTCCGCCCACATTGAATTCCACGACAGGATCAGCCATGATTGGTCAAATCTTGACTGAGATTAAAATTGTAGATTATACGATCCGCTTCAAATTTTTTGACTTTTGGTCTTCAAAAATGGATAACAGGCTCGTTTAATCAGGCATGTGAATTGTTCCCGGGATTTTGAAAAGCACGGTTCGAATCTTGGAATCAGTTCTAGAAAGTTTTTTGGCGCAGAAGTAGTGTTTGAATGAATTTTTGTGACGAAGAAAGTGGAGTTTCAAAAAAGAATTTTTGGACAAGAGAAAGTCAGTTTTTTTCACGTGTAGAAAGTCCGTTGGTTGCCAATTCAAAATTCGACTGGGCTCTCGACCTCTTTTTCTTTCCTTTTCGTCTCTTTCGTCTCTTTCATTCGCTCAATAAATTCTATTCAATCCAACTTCAATTCAATTCTAAAAAAGGCAAGTTGAAGGACGCAGTACTTTTGTGCTGGCTGGATGCTGGATAGTACTGGATACTGAACTCGCGGGTTTAGGCACTGGGCATTTAACTTTCCCCGACTCCAAGGGATGATGGATGAGAACCCGGGGAATTCAAATTCAAAACTCTTCCCCCGCACTCCACTTCGAAAGTCTTCCTATGATGTCTCTTCTCTCCTCCTGACCTTCATCTTTTCTACTTTTTGAAGTAAAAATGGTCAAAATTGGAGGATGAGAAGCTTATTCTTGGAGTTTGGACCAAGTTTTGATAATTAGATTGGGCGAAAGTTGTATTAGTTATTTGGAAGATATTTTTTCAGGTTAGTTGCTAGATGAAATCTTGTGGGACTGTCAGGCTGAAAAATGAGAGAGGTAATTAGCTAATTGAAAAATTTAACAAATTTTAATATCAATTCCATTTAATTTTTAAAAAAAATTTGCGCGATAGTTTATGGTAGTTTTGCAGCAGTTTATAATGGATTATAATGGAGCAGTGCTTCGTTGTTTAAAAACGTAAGTCCGGAGAAAGTACGCATGAAATTGTGACTCGTATTTAACGCCCCTGTGCTTTAGAAATTTGTTCTACGGTTTGAAACACTTGACTTTCACTTTACGATGTTTAATTTTCATTTTTCGTGCTATCGTCATCATTTTCGGAATAAAAGTTGAAGAAGTTGAGCTAATGTAAACAAATGATGGTTATTCGAGATTCCTCGCAGGAAATCTACAGCTCCATTTTTAAACTGAGTACAAAATAAACCTAGTTCTAGGAATTATAGGGTGTTTTCTCAAACCCAAACAAGCCCGTCCTGAGACGGTAAAAAGCTTAGCAGGGTGCGCCTGTATCCACCCCGTACTAGAAGGGCTTGTTTGGCTAGACTAAATAAGGGTCAAATCTCATGTAGATTTTTTGGTTAGGGTCGCTCACTGCGTTCGCTTTTTTTTTAGACCACGTGATTTTTTTGTGATTTTTTGAGACCCTACTTTTGAGACCACATGATTTAGTGCTTGGGGTATGAATGGTCGTGTTGTTTGGGTAAGAGACGCGGCATTTAGGGAGTTTCCTAAATAAAGCAAACGTACACAGGTAAATATTCACCTGTGTACGTTTGCTTTACTTGCCTTGGGAGTTTCCTTTGAAAAGGTTGAGAATATACAAATAATTTTTTTTTGCTCCGTTTGTTTTTTTTTCTTTAAACAGAGAATTTGATTTTAAACTTGATCATCACCACCATCACCAAGGCGTGTTTATTAATAGTAAAAATTATTGAAAATAACGGAAAATAGGGACAATTCAGTTTAAGAGGCCCGGGGAGAAAGTCTCTTATGCGAGTTACATGTTAAAAGAGAAAGTCGGGGCTTCTTAAAGTTGGGAAACCCTGTATTTGGGGTCGAAACATCCATAAGTGAAAATAACATTCCATGGGAAATTTTCTTGTTTATAAATTGTTTTTTTAATAATAATAATAATAATAATAACAATGTATGTATTTTTGTAAG
>JABASL010001536.1:0-10717 GCA_019775825.1 Neanura muscorum
AAAGATATGATTCCCAATATTCCGGAACTCGTTCCACTCTTGTTAACAATATTGAAGGAATCGGAGGATAAAGGCGCAGATTTCACTTATTTACAAACATTGGTCGCTGGTGAGTTTTTTTGCCTTTTTTCGCTGAATTGGGAGTGTTCATTTTTCCTCATTTTGAGTAATTCTACTTTAAGGGACCGTTTGCAATTTGCTGGGTTCAGGGACTACAGTAACTGATGGAAGCAGTATATCTTTAGTTTTACAAACCCTTGGAAGAGTTCTAGATCACGATGAAGTTAAGCAAATAAATGAATTTTCATCAGAAGTTCCCTTGCAACAGGAAGGGATGGACACTGGAAAGGGAACGGTGGTGCAACGTTCAGAAGATCTTAACAGCGATCAGAAAAATAAGCTGGAGGAATCCGCGTCCAAAATTTTGCGGCTTCTAGAAGCTGAAACACTGGCAATGGAAATCTTATCCAATTTAGTCTTCGTTGAGGATGAAGACGGGGGAGAATATTTAGAAGACAGTGACGAAGAACCCATGGAAGAAGATTCTGGCTCTGAAAAACTGATTTTACCTGCCGCTGACTTTACGGTTGAAGTAAGTAAATCAATTCGGCTCGCCGTTGCTGCTCGTAATGTTTCCTAACGTTCCGTTGCATAATTTGTGTTGATTTCTTAGGTTTCACAAGGATTGCGTAACGAGGGTTTATTTGCAAAAGTACTTTCCAAGTCCAAAGGTCTTCCAATAAATGTTTCCGAAATTCTGGAAAATAATTCAGAATATGGAAAGGAGTTGCTTGAGAAGCTGGAACACTTACGCTCAGTTGCACTTCTCTGCCTTCAAAATCTTCTGCAGGCTTTCGATCTTGATACGCTGGGTGGAATTGAGCAGCTGAAGAACATCTACACAACACTTGCAAAAATCTTACCTTCAATTTCCGCCGTTTCAAGCGAAAAACGTACGAAGTTTCAACTAAAGCCGTTAAGGATTAACCATTCTAACTTATAAAAAAAAAATAATAATCACCATTTTTTTTCGGTTTCTGATAGGGTCGGATGCTGGTTTAGTAGACTTTCTCGAGGCTGTAACGTCAGGCCTGCGTGCCGTTTTGCAGAGAGCTATTGACGAAAATTGCGAAAGTATGGTCGAACAATTTTCATCGCAAGATCTCGAAGTGAGTGACACTGTTATATTTCTTTCTCACAGAAACACTTAATTTGTCCATATTCTTTGTAGGACCTCTTAAATCTTTACTCCATGGGAAAAGAAAACGTTCGAATGGCTACGAATATGGTACGACTCATTGGAAGCTTTGGAGTATTGGTTTCCCGAAGAAAAACAATTTCGCCCGAATCCAAAGCCTTGATGCTCAGGATCGGAGAATTTCTAACTAGCTGTCTTTCATTCGGAAACGAGAAATTAGAGTTGATTAGGACAGCTGAAGCTCTTGACACAATTTTTGATGTTTTTGCGGAGGATGACTTTAACGACGTTCTGAAGGAATTGACGTTAATAGAGAAACTGAAAACTCTAGCACCGCATTTTAAGAAACAAGTAATAATAACCTCTGCGCTTCCTAAATTCTTGAATGTGTTTTTGATTTTCGATTGTCAAAATACGCAACATTTAAAAAAAGACGCTAATGTTACGTTCTTTTGATTCAGATTCGGAACCAGAGGCGAAGCTTAGGAGAAAGTAGGGGAGTGGTCGAAACAGCAAGAACGAATCTTTCAAGGTTCATTGAATACAAGCGAGGACTCGGCTGCTAATTACAACAACAGCGTCAACGGATCCTATTTTTATCAGGAATAAATCTTGTATTCAGATTGAGATAAGTGTCTCCTAACATTATTAACAATTAATTATCGAAATCAAAGTGTTCGCGTAAGTGCACGAGGAAATATCCTCCATTTGAACAACTTTGAACCATACTTTGAAAAATACACAATAAGGTGAGTTATACTTTTGTCGCCATCCTGCTGGGGTGTCACTGTCCCAGTTCCAATGTACAACCAACCGTTTAGTCTCGCGATGACCCAATAATTTGGAGGATGTAAATGAAGATGTTCACTGGAAAAAAAAACTGATTAATTTCAGTACGTTTCAACCTAAAACTTCCCGAAAATACCCCACTCATAGTATAGAAAAGAAAATTACCGATATCGAGATACAGATTCAGTGCGGCAAAAATGTATTCTTCCGGGGAAATGGAGTATTTATGGTGTCCTCCGAGCATCAATTGGGTGTCATATACCTAAAGATAACATTGTGTAAATATCGGTCAACTTTTTTAGGCCGCCCGGACGCACGCTTTTGGTTAATTTTTTGGGAGTAGTAGTAATTTTAATCCCGTCTTTCAAGCGGGCTTGTTTGGCTAGTCAATGTATAATTAAAATGATTTACTTACTAGATAGAAGGAAAAGAGGAGAGCACCAAAACAGGCAGTAAACAATATTGAGAATTCCATAGCTTCCGGGAATGAACATTGCCAGAAAACCAAAAAGGACAAGGACGATCAATGCACTGTTGAAAATTAATTGAACATTAGCGATTAATCTACCATTAACAAACAATTAAGCACGCTTAAAATCTTACATGAACAGGTAAGTTCCATATCCAGTAACATCCCATTTAGTCTGGAAGCTGAAGGCTGTAAGACTCAAGCAAATTACGGTGGTAATTATCGCAGCTAGAAGAACAGCGTCTGCCCTGTAATAATAAAAGAATTTCTGAATCATAACGTGAAAACCTATTAAACTAACGTAAAACTTTTTCAGCGAATTTGTACTTGTAAGTCGATGAAGCCACGCCAAGTAGAAACCCTTCGCAAACCTAAGACGCGGCAAATAATTAACACGGAATTTGATACTAAAAAGTGTTATTGCCTAATAACAATCTTTAGTTAAAATTATTAGTTATAAATAATTTATCCTGCTTACCGTAAACAGAGCCAGGAAGATGAAATTCATGGGAGCCTTTCGGCGAACAGATTCACAACAAGCCACTGTTCAAAACGAATAAAGTTATTAAGAAATCGTTGTTTAGATAAATGCAAGTGTTTTGCTTACTTGCGATGATAAGAATGAAGGTAAGCACCAACGCTGCTACAAATAGTCCTGGATTCTTCTGAGTATAGTTTCGTGCTCCTATAAGTTAGATTCCGACATTAACAAACGTAATGGACATTTATATTAATTGAACAGTTAAATTTAATCCTTGCCTTCATTGTACAGGAACAGGGCAATAAATCCCACAGTGATCAGTATTTGACACATCAAAATGGAATAAACTTTCCTATTATTAATTGTAAAGGGACAAAACAGTCATACAAGTGTTAATGTAACCGGAGTCATAATTTAATTAAGGTTAACACCAATTTTCTTACCTGATGAACCCTCGGCGAATTCCCTGCTCGTTAAACTCGAATCCATAGTCCCCGCCAGTAGAAAATGGTTCATATTTGTTGGCCTCTGGATCTTGGAAACGAAATCCTGCTGGTGGTGGTGGAGCCGATGATCCAGGTCCTTGTCCTGCATTAATGCAATACATAAATTGGAAATCAAAATGACATACCTTTTTTTCTACTCCTGAATTTACCGTAAGGATATTGATATCCAGGACCTTGCCAGTTCGGTTGCTGACTTCCTTGGTAGGCCATGTTACTACGGACTGAAACAGTTGGAATAAAGACACAGTTAATTTTCAGTAACCATTTATGACTGATAAGTGATTGTAAACGTATACAGAAAGCAAATCCCTTTAGTGTTTAGTGTGTCACGTTCACATCGACTATACACACAATATAACCAACAACATTTTTCCTAAACACTGATTATCTTACCCTGCGTGTACTCGTCTGCTTCTTAGGTTATGTGGAGTACGATTTGTGGTTTAGATTGTGCTAGGCCAAGTATTTGTGGTTAGTTTTCAGTGTTGTTAATTCCAATTACCAGTCCGAGTCCAAGAGTTCCAAGTCCGAGCACCACCGAGACTGTTATGGTAAAAGCTACGTAATTAGGCCAATTCCAATCACAGCTGAACTGGAACAGATGTAATTATATCTATCTTCGTAATTTATTTGTTAAATTTTAATGAAACTTTGCTTACCAACTGTAATAAGTTGCTTATTTAGTATTGGCGAAAGTTGTTTATGTAAATTAACTTTGTTTAAGTTTAACTTACTTTTGAATTTAGTTAACTTGAAAGTGACCTCGATTAGATGACTCAACCTCAACTCCCCTCTCTCATCACAAAAACGTCAGCTGACATACGGAGAATCAGCTGACTATGACATTTTTATCCAGACTTTGAGCCTGCAGGCGGCGGCAGTTTTCTCATTCGGTGTTTACGATCAGGGATATTTAATTATTCGGAACAGGTAATAAAAATTTATTTACAAAAATCGATTATCAATTAGGTATTCTTAATTAGTTACCGTTAATATAGGTCCACCGCCCAGTTGAACTTCGACAGAGTGAATAAGTTGGGTGTATTTTTCACCCTTTCTAAGCAAAACCGTGTCGTGTGTGTCCAGTTTCTTGTCAGGGGTATTGTGGCTTTTGTAAAGTGGAATGGAAGGGGACGTTACCGAGTCTGAGGCTGAATGTCAAGAGGTCATGGACAAGAACGCAGTGAGCGAAACTTCCAACGGAATGGAAGAACTACCCGAAATTAAATACGAATATTTAGACCATACTGCAGACGTACAGATTCACAGTTGGGGTGACAGCTTGGACGAGGCCTTTGAACAGGCAGCAATGGCCATGTTCGCGTACATGACAGACATTGATTTAGTTGACAACTTGACATCCCTGGACATTGAAGCCTCAGGAACGGATCTTATTTCACTACTCTACCAATTCCTGGATGAATTCCTCTTTTCCTTCAACGCCGATCCAAATTTTATTGCCCGGAAGGTCAACATCACTTCGTTTGATCGAACAAATTTCCGTATTAAAGCCACTGGATATGGAGAGACATTTGACCTTAGGAAACATCCACAAGGAACTGAGGTAAAAGCTATTACATATTCCAATATGCAAATACATGAAGATGATGGAAACGTTGACGTTTACGTAATTATTGATATTTAAATAAATAAATTAATTAATTATAAATTTTTATACGGAAGGTACAAATCCAGGCAGGAATAACGTGTCAACATAATTTATTGAAGTACTAAAGCTTTCAATTCTAAAGTTAATTATAATTAACCTAAACCTAATTATATCACCGCGTACGAATGTGAGGTCCTTACGAGAATCTACAACTACAGAAAGCTTTTATAAAAGTTTAAGGAAACGTTCATGCTGATTATAAATAAGGAGTCCTTATTAGCAGTATTAGGTTAGGTTTAGGCTAAACCTGAACCTAATCCCGCTGCCACTGTAACGTTTAGGAAGAATTTCTAAACGGGTGTCCACCGTTGTGATTCCGAAGAGGTGATACCTTCCGTTAAGTGATTGACTGAATCTAAACATTCATCTTTGATTGTACCAACTTCTTCTGGAATTGGCTCTTGTTTAATTGGCCTGTCTTCTTCCATTTCTTCATCAGAATCATCAGATCTGGAGGTAAAAAAAATTCACTGGGTTAATTTGATTGCATTGACAGCGTTAAGTTATTCAAGTTAAAAATATTTCAATAACTTTTTTTTAAATTAATTTTTTGTTAACATTTAGATTAGGTTATAACCTAACCTAACCTAAAAAGCTTTAAAATCTAACCTGTAGAAGAACTTTTTTCTTTTCCTCTTTCCTCGCCGATGCTTCTCTGATTGATTACTATTATTATTAGATTCGGATAAACTACTATTGTTAGATTCTGACTGATTACTGCTATGGTTAGCTTCCGGTTGAGTATTGTAAATTCCATCCAATTTTTCAGGCGGTGTTGGAGCCGTTTCTAATACACTTTTTGAGCTAAGATGAGCGTGACTATGGTTCTCAAGTTCAGCCCTAAGAATTACGGAAATAGGAAATTGTTAAAAATTGGTAAAATTAGTAATAATAATAATTATTAATTATTCAGTTAACTAGACTAACCGGAAGAAGAATTTGAGTTGACAGTTTGGGCAGTCGTACGGAGCTGCACTATGTCCATGACTAAGAATATGTTTCTGGAGAGCCGTAGGTGTTGTAAAGAGGGTGGAGCAAATATAACAACGGAACGATGGACAGCCTTCGAACGTATGTTCAATAAGATGTGTTTGTAATTTTAAAGGTGAGTCGAAATGTTTAGCCGAGCAGAGGTGACATTCATGACGAGCTCCTTCGGTCAAAAGGTGAGTGGCCACATGTGCCTGAATTTCTTCTTCTGATCCAAAGGTCCGTTGACATTTGATACATTGATAAGATTTCCGTCCTCTTGAATCTTCTACAATTCCACTGTTCGACTGGGGCGACATTTTATGCGGAGATATTGCTAAACTTCCCTTGGGAGACAGAAGCGATGAAGTTCTTCGAAGACAATCACCACACAGGAACGCTCCTGATTGGCTATTTAGGAGAAGAAGATTTTCTTCTGCTCTGAGGCAAAGACAGCATGTTAGCCTTGATTTTTTGGGTGTTCCAGCATCTCTTGTATGAAACTTTGCATGCAGGAGGACTTCAACATCGGACATAAGTGTTTGACGACAAACGATACAAGGCACAGGGATTTGTGTATTGTTATTCGTAGCCCCAACCGAATGAAGTTTCATATGAGAGTAAAAATCTTCATCCGAAACTAGAGTTTGCTTGCATCCAGTACAAAGACTTCCTGTTAAAACTTTACAGTGTGTCAGTTTGTGTTCGGCCAGAACTAGAAAAATTTAAAATTAAAATTTAGATAGATTTTAAATTTAAAATTGAGATAAATTTTTAATTTAAAATTTATATAAATTTTAAAAATTTAATTCATTAAGGTATTTAGCTTGTGTTAAATCAAATCGTTCTCACGTGTAGCTGTAGGACAAACTTCGTCACATATATTGCATTTCTGTCTCCCAGTAGAAACTACCGTGTGTGTCTTCATGTGATTCTCAAGATCAGTTCTAGACTTGCAATTTTCGTTACAGTAGGCACAGAGCAGAGACAGCGTTTGATGAGAATGATTTGGTGTTCCGTTTTGCTGGGGCGTTCTATGTTTTGCAGCCGTTTGGGAGAAAGGGGGCGGCGTATTCATTTTGGGAGAAATTGGCAGATGGTGAACTTGCTTCCGGTGAATGCTGAGTTCCGAATCTGAGGAAAAGTTCTCATCACAAATTTCGCACTTTGGTTCTTTCTGGGCCTTTGACGATTTCTTTGTTGATTTATTTCCGTTGGCTATCGGCTCAGCAGGGAGGGGGGTTCGAACTGGGGTTTGTAGAGTATGGTGCATTTCCATGTGCCTGTCCAGTAGGAATTCAACATGGAACGCTTCGTCACAGAGGTTGCAACTGAAAGGCTTCTGATGTGTTGACAAGTGGAATTGAAGGTCCAATTCTGTCCCAAAGGAAGAGTTACAAAGAAGACAACGGAACGGTGAAAGTCGTCTTAAGTGAGTGACCTTGACATGCACCTACGGGCAGAAAAACGCGAAATTAACGAAAATCTTCGTAGGAAAGAATGAAGAATGAAGAAATCGGTTACCTGGAATTCCATTTGAGAAGTGAAAACAGCGGCACAAGGACTACAGCGGAAGACTTTTGCTTCATTTGAATGAGCAACAGCGAAATGGACTTGAATGGAAACTTTGGAATCAAAGAGTTCTTTGCAGAGAGCACATCTGAAGAGATGATGAGCATGAATATCCATAAGATGCTTTTGTAATTCATCAGGTTTGGCATAAAGTTTTCGACAGGCGGAGCAGCCATATTCGGTTGTGGTTGATAAGAAATGGGCGGTAGCATGGGTTTCAAGGGCTTCTTCATTGCTAAATTCTTCTTCACACTCTTCGCAGTGAAACTTTCGCGGTAGGATTGTTTCCTCTAAGTGGGTCTTGAGATGTGAACGAAAGGATTCAAAATCACCGAAACCTGCTGAGCATTGATTACAAAGAAGACTTTCTGAAGTGTTGAAGAATCCACTTGCTTTTCGACGCTTTTCTGTATTCTTTTTCTCCCGCGGTGGCTTCTCACCGTTGCCTTTGTCATCGGACACGGTGGAGCCGTTATGGTTTGCGGAGGCGGACGTCGTTGCAGTTGCTGCAGAGGAAGTTGACTTGAGCTTCTTTTTGCTGAGATCCGTTGGTTTCAGCTGGGGTGGCTCTGGAGAAAGCTATGAAAATCAAAAATTGAAGATTTTTTTTTAAAAAATTGAAATTTTTTTTTTTAAATTGAAGAAATTTTATTGCAAAATTTAAATTTTTCTTCAGCACTAAACTTATCTAAGATCGGAAATTAAAGTTAACGTTAATTAATTTTTTTTAAATTTCCTGTTGCTTAATTTGTGTTTGAGCATGGGAGACAATGAAATGTTCGGCATATGCGAGTGAATTTGGGAAGGCAATGGCGCATGTGGAGCAGAATGCATTTTCTTTGGCTTTGGCTTCTAGGTACGCTGAGAGACCGTGGGCAGCTTGACGATGGTTTTCCAGAAGTGACATTGAAGCGAATTCCATGCGACAAAAGTCACATGGATAGGAGGAATGTTCCAAGGAAGGAGCAACAATGAAAGTAGGATTCGAAGTAGAATTGCTTTCCCCATCAGATACAGAACCTACAAATACATCATCAATATCACAATAATGAAGTGAGCACGCTTGCCAATTCACGAAAATAATTATTGTAGTTCGGCTCAAATCAACATCAAAATCCAATTAAGATTTAGAGGGAGACGGTAACACGTTTCACAACCCTTCACTTGGACACGAGATCGTTAAGAGAGAAAAGATCCTAACGACGTCCTCATTAAACTTTTGGTTCAAAACGTTTTACCCCATCGAATGATGAGTTTCCCTGAAATGGGGCAAATAATTGGGCAAATTGACCTCGGTCAAGAAAATAGTCGTCCTTGATGAGCGAGGAAACCGAATAGGGTGACGCGTCACCCTGTCCCTATTCCTTCCCGTCTTGCAATCCTCATGATGGTGGTTACTTGCCACCGTGCATGCCACCGTGCATGCCACCGTGCATGCCACAGGCATGGAGGGGAGGGTTGAGTCTTGCCAGTGGCAAGAATCTGAAGGACAGTTTTACCATGTTTGAGTTTGAAAACAGACGCACGCAGGCGGTAGATTTCATCTTCAGTGAAATCTAGCGCCTGCGTCGCTGAAATTCTTTGAAAATGGAGTCTTAAAATGGAATTTTTTAATTTTTTTGAATTTTTTTAAATTTGGTTGACTCACCGTGCGTTGATCTGACATGACTCTGGAGTGCATCCAAAGATGTAAAGGAGTCTTTGGTACAATAACCGCAGGTCAATGGGCCTGATGGACTGTTTTGTCTTTTTTGTCCTTCTGTTGGTGGAGGTGGGGTGGACTGTTGTGGGTGTTGCTGGAGTGCATGGACCTGTACCAAATTAAAATCAGAACAACGGTGATTATTATTCGTAATCCCTATATTATTCCTAATTACAAAAGAAATCTGTTTCGTTGTTCTAAAAGAGCGGTTAGGCAGGGATGCGACGGTGGGAGGATGCGAGTAGCTTGAATTGGGACATTGGGAGCATGAAGGAGCAGTGGCAGGGAAATGTGTAATCATAGTAATTTATACTGATTCCAGTATTTCGTTTTCTAAATCCTAAATTGATTTCACATCAAATTCTAAATGACTCTATTCTCAAAGCAATTCTTTCCTAGAGCAAAGCAATGTAAATCCAGTAAAAATTTATCGCTTTGCTACCGTACAACTCAGCAACTTTTTGAATATTCTAAATTCTAAAAAAAAATTGTTCATATGTGTTCTATGCGTCATATAAATTCAACAACAAGACCGTTGCTTCTAATCTTCCTTATCCACTACCATTGTTTAGGGTTATTGGATTAGGTTTAGGTTTAGGTTTCGGCTGGTGAAACAGCCGAATGGATTTCACCCGTTTTTAGCCGATTTCCAATTTCTATTTTTAACAAGGTGGGTTCTAGACTCTACAATCTACAATTGGCCGTACATTACAAATTTCTAAAATATTATATTATTAAATATTAAAATATAATATTTTAAAATATTAAAATAGTTCAAGCGCTGGAACTCCAAATTTTGTGCCACTGTTCATTATGGTTTGAGCCACATTAGACAGGCCGTATTTGATTAATCCGCAATGAAACAGTGGGACTTCGCGGCTTGACGTCAATTGATGACCGAGAGCGCAAGGCGATTTTGTGATGTAAAACAAAATGCTGGAATGTTTGAACAATTTCCAGCTACAAATTTCGTCTTCCATTTATTCTTTGTATTCATTAAATTTTAACTAGTTCAAAAATTTGAATCAAAATTTTGTTAAGAATAAAAAATGTCATAAGGTTAAATGCTTTTGGAAATATTTTTTGTCATAGGCACCGCCGCCATTTTGTTCTCAAACTGAGCACTCATTCAAGTCAGTTTTTTTCTGCCTCACTTTGAAACCGTTTAAACTTTTCAAAACATTTCAAATTTTGAGCCAAATATTTGACAAGCGATTTTCTTTGTTTCGAATGCTTTCCAAAATTTAAATTTTTTAAATTTTCACTCAAGCAGTGAAACAGGATTGTGTTCCCGTCAAGTTTCATCTTCACCATGAAAAGTTCTCGGCTGTACGGATGGTCACTGCGCATGCGCGTATTAAA
>JABASL010001537.1:0-10712 GCA_019775825.1 Neanura muscorum
GAATGCTGCCAATAACTGAAACCCCAACATTGAATTGACAGATGAATCAATCCCACCCAATTCCTATATTTTGATGACTTGATTTTAATTAACTAAATTATATCTGACTTCATGTGCTCTTGCTCTCACAGAGTCTTAAAACGCTGTTTAACAAAAGACAAGGTTATGCCAATTAATTGTTACGGATTCCTATCCGTAACACTTATTTCATTCTTATCAAATAAGCTCAATTAGTTCACTTCTTCCGGGGCATTTTCCAAAAAATTGGTCAATTTTTAAACAGCAAAAATTTGTCAATTTAAAAAAAAATTGTCAATTTTTTCAAAAGAATTTTTTGTCAATTCTGTCAAAATTTTGCTGTTGTTTTCTTCAATATTGTGGTGTTTTGTTTTAAATTTCCAGGCACCACCGATTGTCCTTGGATTTACTCGTAAATACAGTATGGATCAACCAGTTGAAGAGGGCTGTTACAATCATGTCAAATGGAGGTGCTTAATTTCAAATCAATCGGGTTGCATTACATGTGAGCAAGCAATCAACGGAGTGATTGAAGCGCAGCAGAACCTAGAATCTTCAACCAGAATTCTGCGCAGCAGTCGCTGTCTCGGTCTCGTAACTGCAGCATACCAACCACCCCTGCTCCTCAATGGTCAATCAGGGCTCAGGAATGGATTCCAGCATCGAGGCCCTCAAGCAATTTTACATGCTACCCCTTCGAATCTCGGCCCTTGTCAAGGTCATGCCCCCATTACGCAAGGGCTTCCCTCAATCACAGTTTGCTCGGGCCTTGGCCTGGAAGCTGCCCTTAATCACTATCAGCGCTCCCCGCCACTACCGGACACGAGTCCAACAAGAAGAAAACCAACCAGAAGGTCAGAGGTGCTTCTGCCTGTCAAGTTCCAACGAACTTCGCCACCGGAGGTCGATGGCCAAGGTCATGCCCCAGGCATATCGATCAATGGAAATCAGATAGGAGTGGCTGGCTCCTCGGTTGCTATTGAAAGTGTGGCTAAGGCTCCTCATCCTCAGCAAAATAGCCCAATCTTAACGCTGGGCTTCAAGCGTTCAACCAATCACGTGGAAGTAGAGGATGGGGATAAGTCAGCGGACACTGGAACAGAGATAGAAGAAGTTGCCAGTGCCGAAAAAGTTGCCAAGAAGAAGAGGAATCCCGTAACAATTTATGAACATATTTCAATTCTCAGCGGTATTTTAATTATACTGAATTTTGTGTCGAAAAACTACAAAATGAAAAACTAAAATCAAAACTGACTTTTTTTGTAAATGATTTTGATTAGGGGATCCTTTGTTCTACAAATGCAGAATTTGTATGAAGAAATTTAAAACAAGGGCTAACATCAAGTACCACGAATTTTGTCAAAATGGCCTCGGCCTCAAACCTTTCAAGTGTGATGAGTGTGGCCAAGGATTCATTACCAAGTCTCATTTCGAGTATCACCTTAGAACACATACGGGTGAGGTTAAATGCCAATTTTATTATTTTTGATAAATGTGATTTATTTAATTGTTAGGAGAACGTCCCTACGTATGTCCCAAATGTGGCAAAGCTTTCAACCAGCGTGGAAAAGTGACAAGGCACATGAGGTCTACACACTGGAGAAAAACCTTTCGTTTGCCCAACATGTGGGCGTGGCTTTGCGAATAACCAAGCCATGAGATCCCACCTCCTCATCCACACTGGAGAGAGACCATTTGCGTGTGAATACTGTGACAAGAGATTCACTGGAAAGACAAATCTCAAGAAACATGTCCTTACGCACACTGGTAGGTTGACCATAACCTAGGTTAAACTAAAACTTAACCTTTCAGGTCAATTGCGTTAATTCCCTTTCAGGTGAGCGACCCTTCATGTGCACTCTCTGTGGAAAATGTTTTGGTTTGAAGTGGACTCTTGACCTTCACCTTCGAACCCACTCGAGGGAGCGTCCTCATGCCTGTGATCAATGCTCCAAGGCTTTTATAAGTGGCAAAGATCTCCGTCGTCACATCGTCGTTCACTCGGGTAATTTTACGCAAGTGACAAATTAGATTTTTTTTTAAATTAACTTTTTAAAAACTCTTGTTGTATAATTTTGTTTTTGTCACAGACGAGCGACCCTTCCAATGTTGGATTTGTGGAACAGATTTTAGACGCAAGGATAATTTGGGTCGCCATATAGAAATTACGCACAATCAGCCGAAAGACGTTGCAAAACAATTGGCTAATGAGGCAGAAGCGGAATACTTAGTATCATCATCCCACAAGGGCAAATGTACTCCTGGAGTAGTTGGAAACTTGCCCAGTGTCCATTCCGAGGGCCCTTTGGCGACATCTACTAGTCCACTGTCCAAGGCCACGGGACCCCCGAAGAAACCAGAGAAACTTTTAGAACAGAAAACTACAAAACCGTTCCGAAAATCTAAGGGACCCAGCGCCCTTCGATCATTTACTGAAGAAAGTCCGTCTCCTCCACTCACAGCGGAAATGGGAACAATGAGCCAAAATTCGGAACAAATCACTGCTCACATTTTGACATCAGGTAAAATCAGCCACTAAATCCTAACCTACGGTTTCGGCCTTGACTTAACTGATTTTATGGTTATTTTTAAGTATCTTCAGGTGCGGAAGATGAGGAGATTTTGCCAACATTGATTCTCGTAATGTCCTAACTCAAAATCCGTTTCTGTTTTCGTGAATCAATGGAATGAACCAAGGAAATGGAACCAAAACAGCCAAAATTCAAACTACCTACAACAATGTGGAACAACAAATTGCAGCTGACGTTTAAACGTTGCGTTTCCCCTTTAGGTAAAATGAGGCAGTTATTCCTAGGATGAAAACGAACAGTTATGATCAAGGTGACCTGGGTCAGGCTACCCCCACTACTCGCCGCATTAGAAAGTTTTCGATAACTTATAATTCTCTTCTCGTTTCAGTGTCGCGCGTGCTTACTTTCGGTGTGAAGGGGGAGGGACAATAATTATTCCAGCTACAAATTGGAACAAAACTTTGTAAGTTATTAGTTAAAAACAAGGCAGGGCTAATAATGGTTATGAAAATTGTAAATTTCCATGTCCTCGTCCTTGGCCTATTGTGCATTGTGTTGAGTTTGCAATTTAGAATGTTTGTTGTTGTTGGTCATTTTGTGATGACTAAGTGTTTAATGTGCATTTGGATCAAGTCCAATTTATAAATGCACAAATTGTCCATTTATTACTTATTTTTCTTTTGCTTAA
Organism: Neanura muscorum; assembly: GCA_019775825.1. Classification (NCBI taxonomy): domain Eukaryota; kingdom Metazoa; phylum Arthropoda; class Collembola; order Poduromorpha; family Neanuridae; genus Neanura; species Neanura muscorum. Next base: position 3,238 of record JABASL010001537.1, read on the forward strand.
TAGCCAAGTGGAGGAAGCTAATCGCATCAGGACCATCATCGCATATTCGTATTTGGATTCCTAATGCACATGACCTACTTCCAATCAGGCACAAACTCCGTCTTACACATCCAAAAACCCACCGATTCCTCATTCATTCAAATTACACGCAGTTCCAGTTCCATTTGGAACAAAACTTCAAGGATTTACTTAAGCTTCAGCTCCAAATGGAAAACTTGGACCAAAGTTCATGCATTGACCCTTTCACATCCATTCAACAGCTTTTCAGCCTCTTGTCCCGTCATACGTATGGTACATAGTAAAAGGCGTTGATTTGGGTGTGATAAGCAGGAGCTCCCGCCTAGTACGACAAAGTTTTAGCAAATTGACCTTGAAGTTTGTGTAGCATGTGCTTCACATGAAGTTGAAACGAGTAATTCTATTCCTGCAGCTTCTTGGTCCATGTATCACATTTTGGGCGAGGTAATGGATGATCATGACAGCCATTTACAATGTGTGTGATTATTCTGGAAAGCTAATCTTGGGCAGTAGGTCGACTGGAAGCCCACGACGCAGAAACAACTTTATTCCAAACAATGTCTTATTCATCTTGAGCACAAAAATTGCGAGTGATTAGGCGCAGCTTGGAACCTATTTTGGCACGTGCAATTTTTTTGCACACACTACGAGACTGCGACGCTCTTCTGCAACTAAACTGCCAAAAACAAACACCTTCCTACAAGAATTGAATACAAGGCAGACCACAATGTACATGAATGCAGTAATAATGTTACTAATGCGATTTAAATTAGGTTTAGGTTACGGCCCGTAACCTAAAAAGCTTTAACCTAAACCCATCTGTAACTTATTGGTAGATTGGGTTAAACATACCGCAATTGCCCTGGTTAATGGTTACAATTGCGTATTTGGTAGTGTGAGTGTTGAGTGGTAGGTTTAACTGGATTGTTGTTGATCGTTGTAAATTATTTATTTAAATGTAATTAATTATTTAAGTGGGGCAGCTGTAAAGCGGAAGCGGGAGAGTGCAATGGATGAAGGGGTGAGGTGGGATGTTAATCAGCTGATGTTTGGTATCTGGGTGGCTGTGGGAGATGGAAACAAACAAAGAGGACAAAATAAGCTTTTCAGTAGAGAAACAGATAGGAAAGTGAACGCACCACTTCAAAAGGGTGTTAATCTTCATTTTATAATTAATTCACCTGTCCAAATTCTAAATACATCACTACCACAATTAACTTAATTAACATTACCACATCACAAGGTAACAACAATTTACACAATTCCAATATTCACACTCTCAATTTAGCAAATTTAACACACTTTAACCCTCAAAAACGAAGTTTCGGACATCTAGGCATTTTATCACTCCCAATAACTTCGCATTCAAATTCTTTCCCATTATGCGCAGTGTCCACTGGAAGTTATCCACAGTTTTACACCAGATTTCCATAGGGGTTTAGGTTTAGTTAACCTAAACCCAAGGGTCACGGTTGAAGTAAAAATAAGTACACAACGTTAAGTACCCTTGGTTTAGGGTTAAGGTTACCAAATGGTTTTGGTTTATTTGAAATTATTGTTTTTGTGTTGACGGTAAGAGTAAAGCGAATTTGTAATTGTAATGAGCCTTTTGTTTACTTTTAGAAGATGGAGGTGTGATAGTGGCCATTTTCGATTGATCGAGTGTATTTCTGGTCATTGTGTGATTTCCCAATTTGGGAGAGATGTCCATCCTGACTGGAAGAGGGACGGACAGTGACAATCTTCAACCAAAATTAACTCCATAGTCACACAACTTTTACTCTTCCTTTCTCCGTCTACTTATCAATTCTTCCATCTATTCGGAATCAACCATTCCAAGGTCAATCAACAAACAAACGTGAGTAAGAGAGACGGACGTTGATCGTGATTCAGCAAACGTTTGGATTTTATCACTCAAATATTCACTCAAACGTTTACTCAATTCCACACATAAATATTACTCAATTTTTACCAACAATTTTTTGGTTTTAGGCAAAAAACCTTCGAAATTCTATATTCCTCATCCTCATTTCAAAATGGAGAGAACTGGGTATCAACAAGTTGGAGATCCTGACGATAGTCCACCACACGATGTGATGGTTCATCTCGTTCCGGAAACAAGTAGATGTAAGGTCAATATATTAAAGGTCAATTAATGGTGACTTAATTAGGTTTAGGAGGAATTAGGTGAGGTAACCTAACCTAACTTAGGTTTAACCTAATAAAGCCTAAGACCTAACTCTTTTATTTTTCAGTAAAATGGAATCACATTGAAGATTTGGATTCGTTCTTTACTCGTGTTTACTACTACCACCAGAAGCATGGATTTTTTTGTATAATTATGCAAGAACTTTTTGAATTAATTCAATTCATTTTTGTTGTTGCCTTTGCCACGTTCCTTATTGAATGCGTCGATTACCAAATTCTGTTCAAGTAAGTTTGTCAAAAAAAAGTAAATTGCTTGATTAAGACTAACGTTAATTTGAATTACAATTAATTGTTGCAGGGATAAGGAAGTTGAGGATCCTAGGCCGAATTCTAAAGTGACTCTGAGCGATGCACTGATTGGAGGCGGAGTTTGTGTGGCTGGATTCGGAGTGATGATGTGGGGAACCCTGTTTATTGCACTTTTATTTTGGATCATCAGACTTCTATTCGTTTGCTATAACACAATGCTTAATTGGGAAATTCGTGCCTTCTATAGAACCGCACTCTCCATTACAGATGTAAGTAGGTTTTAACTGTCAGTTAATTTTTAAGTTTGACACTTGAATTTTTACGTTAACTTGTGCTAATTCCCGGTTAAAATGTGGTAAAAATTGGTTAAACCTTATAATATTTAGGCTGAATTGGATAATTTGACATGGTACGACGTCCAGAAGAAGCTCCGCTACGTCCAGAGAGAGCAGCAGATGTGTATTCACAAGCAAGATTTGACTGAACTCGATATTTATCACCGTATTCTCAGGTACGTTTTTCTGTAATTTACGCACAATCCTAAGCTGGCGTAAGCGGTATAATTGAGCGTAGCCAAAGTTGAAGCTAAAGTTAATTGTAATTAAGTTTTACGTACGTTTTAAATAGGTTTTTAATTGGGCTTTACTTATTTTTGTTTAGATTTAAGAATTACATGATTGCAATGACGAACAAAAATCTCCTACCTCTCAAGTTCAATGTCCCAATAGCTGGGGACGTTGTCTTTCTCACGCACGGAATGAAATACAATTTGGAACTTCTTCTCTTCTGTAAGGAAAAAATATCCAATTATTAATTTTTTACTTCTCATCCTTTTTATTCCAACAATTTACGTCGACTTTTGATCGTTTTTATACAATTTACATCGATTTTTGGTCGTTGTTTCTAAGAATTTACATCGAGTGTTGATCGTTGTTTCTAAGAATTTCATCAACTTTTAGTCATTTTTGGAAAATAATCAAATTCTTAGGATTTGTATCAAATTTGATAGAAATTGAGCCTTTTTTATGTTGTTTCAGGGGGTCCATGGGCGCCGTTTGAAAATAGTTGGCATCTTCGAGCTGATTACAAGAAAGTTGCAAAGCGAAAGGAATTGGCAGAAGCCCTTCGAAAGCGAATTGTTTTTGTAGCATTTATAAATCTCATTCTTTCTCCTGTAATTTTCTTGTGGCAAATTCTTTATTCTTTCTTCAATTACGCAGAGGTGAGTGAAGGGGCTTTTTATTAATTCAAGTGTTTATTGTGGGAATTCCTAATTACTCCTCCTTCGGTGATGAATGAGCAATCGGTCATCAAACCACAGGAAAAACAAAAGTCATTCCCTCTAAGTGCGTACCTCCCTCGATTTATCAAACATTCAATGTTAGGGTACATACCCCCGAATGACCGATGTTCACCCCAAGGGGAATGACCTTTGACCTTACTAATCATCGATTCCTTATAATTCCAGGTAGTAAAACGTGAGCCTGGAACATTGGGAATGAGAAGATGGTCTCTGTATGGACGTCTCTACTTGCGTCATTTCAATGAGCTGGAGCATGAAATAGTGAGCTAACTATTTATTTTTAACTGTGCTTAAAACTGTACTTAAAACTCTAGTTAAGTAATTTACTTGACTAAAATTTTTGTGTGTAGAATGCCCGCCTGTCCAGAGCCTACCGACCAGCTGCCAAGTACATGTAAATGAAAAATACACTATTAATACACTAAAAACACTAAAAATTCTAATTTCTATTTCTATTTTTCAGGAGCATTTTCAATGCACCTGTTCTCACCATTATTGCACAGTAAGTCGTTCTATTAGCACTATGTTTAATTTGTAGAGCACGTAATACATGGATGTCATGATGAAATTGACCCCATGACATTGTCAGGTCAAGTGACGAGATATTGTCAGGTCAAGTGAGATGACAGATACATTGAAGAGCATAGTAACAACGTATCAGTGACTTTTGGCATTAAATCAATCTCATCTCCCATGCCAAAATTACCGTTTAGAGGCTAATGATATTTTTTGTTTTGTTCCTAGAAACTTGGCATTTGTTGCTGGAGCTCTCCTCGCAGTTTTATCACTTTTGGCCATTTATGACGAAGATGTTCTCACTGTCGAACACGTCCTTCTTCTCATTTCTGCCTCCGGAGCCATCATCGCAGTTTGTCGGTGCGTTACTCAAAATAAGTACTTTTTGCATGCTTAAAAAAATCAAAATTTTCCTAGAAAAAATGAAAACAAATTCCTAGAAGACACGATATTTTTTGCTAGACATTTTTTGTGGGAAATTATAAATAATATAACGATATTTTGATTGTGTAATTTTAGCGCTTTTATTCCTGACGAACAACTCGTTTGGTGTCCAGAGAGATTGCTTACAGCAGTTTTGGCCCATGTTCATTATTTCCCAGATCAATGGAGAGGTCAGGCACATACTTCACACACGAGGGATGATTTTTCACTACTCTTCCAGTACAAGGCCGTAAGTCAAATTCTAAGTTAGATGGAGGATGACCTTAAGGCGAAAGGTCAAAGTATGAATTCTATTTTTTACTGCAGTTGTACTTGATTGAAGAGCTGATTTCTCCATTTGTGACTCCAATAATCCTATACTTCCACCTTCGTCACAAGTCTCTGGACATTGTTGATTTCTACAGAAATTTCACAGTGGAAGTAATTGGAGTTGGGGATGTTTGCTCGTTTGCACAAATGGATGTTAGGAAACATGGAAATCCATCATGGCAAGCTACTTCCTATGACATGGATTCCTCTGATCAACCTCCCAATAACAATAACAATGCTTACACTCAAGCAGAAGATGGCAAAACCGAATTGTCTCTTGTTCATTTTACTCACACCAATCCACACTGGCAGCCTCCATCTAGTAATTATCAATTAACATTTTACCATTATACCAATTACCATCTTACATTTACCATCTTACCATTTATAAATGTTGAATATTTTCCTTAGATTCTGGAGCATTCATCACAAACTTAAAAGATCGGGCTGCAAGGGATGCTGCAGTACTTCCAACGGTTCTTGAAGAGAATCCTTTCTACGCTTCCCTCAACTCAATTTCATCACTTGGAAATGAGGTAAAACTCAGCCGGATTCTGTTCAGCTTTTAAGCAACTTTTGAGCAGCTTTAAGCAACCTTTGAGCAGCTTTAAGCAACTTTTAAGCAGCTTTAAGCAACTTTCGAGCAGCTTTAAGCAACTTTTGAGCAGCTTTAAGCAACTTTTGAGCAGCTTGTAGCAACTTTTGAGCAACTTCAACTCATACCAACCAACTACAATTTAAGTTTAAAATAATAGTTGATGTATAAGTGGATTTTCGTTTTTGCAGTACTCCAATGCCATCACGAGTATTATGCGCGAGAACAATTTGATGGGCCTGAGCATGTCACCAAATCCATTTGAGACGCCACTTGGAGAATTAACGAATGTTCAGCCGAGTGTAATTCCATATGCGACTGCGCAGAATCAGTCATCCTTCAGGGGCTCACTCAATAAACACGAAGGACCAATGCAAAGGAGTGTCAACAGAGGAATTGTTACTGGGTAAAAACATTTTAGGTTATTGGCTTAGATTAGCTGGATTAGGCTTAACCTAGGTTAATTTGTGTAGGTTAGGTTAATTAGGCTTAACCTGAATTAGGTGAATGATAATTGTTGATTTATTGTTTCCAGAACACAGCAACAAAGTGGATTTTTCCAGCCGAATGTTGTGAATCCCTCTTACAATAATTCAACAATTAGTTTTGCCAATAGTTTTGCTCAGTATCCAAATCCATGCTCACGCGGAAATAACCCAGACATCAACGCTGCACTTGAATTTAACACGCTCGACATGAGTTTGGATGCTCTCTACTTGCACGAGGTTCATCACATGGAGGTATTCTTTATTTTAAAATTTAAGTCGATCGATTAAGTGATCGGCTCGATCAAGGCGATCGACTAACTGATCGGCTCGATCAAGTCAATTTCCATTTAAATTGTACACAAAGTTAATCCTAATTTAAATATTTTCAGATGAGACGCCGCCAGCTCCAGTCAGCCTCCCTCTTCCATCGCCCACAAACTTTCTACTACCAGCCCCACCAACAAGATCCACCAACACCCCACCGCCCACCTCCTCAATTTGGATCTCAAGCTCAAGTACATGGGATCCTACCTAATATCCATGCGCAACAGGAAAACGTTTCCAGTACGAGTAGTAATAGCAGTGGAGGAAGTGTAGGAAGAAGACAGACGGAGAAAACATCCCTCCTAACTACAAAATACAATTCATACTTTGATCCTTTGGCCTAAAACAAAGTAATTAGACTGGACGTGACCTCCTGACCTTGTTTAGTATTCTTACCTCACCTGTCCCATTTTTTTTTGTAATAGAATAATAATTGCTCCTGGCTCCGCAATACTGATTTGCCAGTGGACTTTCATTTTAGAGTCAATTTTGTAAGTTAGTATGTCCTTGTGACCTTGATTTTGTTTTTTATACCTTATTTGATTTTGTGATAATTTGGGATGACATTGTTCAAAATGGTAGGAAAGTAGCCTTTTTTTTTATTAGATGTGAATAATTCTACTTTCCTTTTAATGGAACTACAATTTAATTACTAATTAATGGAAACCATGTTTTTCCCCTGTAGGATATCATTTAAAAGTGAAATAAATGGAACTGACGAGTTATGTCAGACGAGAATTAAATCAATGAAAAAAGTACGAATTAACAGCACCCACATTTTCCAAAATAGCATTTCCCTTTTTATGAATTTTTCTCTGGAAAGTTCCATTTTTTCTGGAAAAATTCCATTTTTTCTGGCGCTCCATGGCATTCCATGCATCTCTTTTTTTTTCAATAAAAACGTTGATTTTATTAACTTTGAGATAAAAATTTATACAATATTCCATAAGTAAAAATATTATAAAAATATTATCCATATTATAAAAATAATAATAATAAATAATAAAAAATTATATATCTA
>JABASL010001538.1:0-10708 GCA_019775825.1 Neanura muscorum
GTTCACCTGAGGTTTAGTTATAAACTCATGGCCCCAGTTTCACTATATCCATTCCTAGGAGATTTTGATTCCCAGGCAGGTCATATCCCTGCGCCTCACCCCATTTTCTCTCCTTTTCATCTTCGGAGGGAATCGCGTGGCGAAACAAATTAAAAATCCTGACAGTAAACCTCTCCTCTATATCTGAAGTTTTTTTTTCAATTTCAATTACCTTCATACGAAACAAACTTAATTTAGTCTAACTTCCGCTAACTAAATTACACTTTATCGTTAACTGAATTTAACTTTAACTCAAAATGAAAACTAACTTTACTAAATCAATTAACTCCAAATTACTTGAATTCCTGTTTTCATGTACCGTTTTAAGGAAACAACATTTGGAAAATTGATATTTTGCCATACGGTCCCTAATGATGCGTTAGTTTAACAAATGATTTGCTTTCATAGGAACCCTGGTGCGCTAGACGTGCGACAAAAAATATTCCTTCGTCACTAAACAAGCCTAACACGTAAAGCGGTGCGAGTTGATTGAGAAAACCAAATTGGTAATCATATAATGTAATATTGCAGTTTCCATAGCAGTTTATAAAAATGAATAAACCATTGTAAACCAATGGGTGTAAATAAGGTAGCGATATACCAACGGTTTTGTAGTTTTGTCATTTTGTAGTTTTGCCATTTTTGTAGTTTTGTAGTACGTGACGGACGGACAGACGGACAGACGGACAGACGGACAGACGGACAGACGGACGGACAGAAAGGGCATTCCTATAAAGCTAGCTAATCGCTACCTTAATAATGCAGAAGCTAATTGAATTATATTTTATCATTATTTAGACAACTAGACAACTAGAGCGTCCTGAGTATTCGCGTTCATTGTTCCGGAATATCCAATAACTAAAGCACAAACGATCGACCTTCCGCGTTTCACTTAGGAGTTGATCCGCCGTCTAAAGTTCGAACTGGACACACCAATTGTAATGGTATGCTGCTGTGTAGCTGCATTCTCCGCTGAGCTGGAGGACAATTCCTGGAACACGATAACTACAAATTCATCGACATATTTGGATGGCATACTGGGGCAACCAATCAAGCATTGCTTCGTGAACTTGGCGAAAGCGCTAGGAATACTTGACAAATTGCCCTCATCAATTGCTGGCGTTGACTCTCCCTACACTTATGGTGCTCAGGCTAAATCATTCAGCTCGTGGCACTGTGAGGACTGTAATTTTCCATCCCTCCTTCAAATCTATGGGGCGGGTTCAGCAACTGTAGACTGCAAATTGTGGTGAGGCTGGTATTCGCAGTAACAATTTCTGATTCAATTATTTCTCCATTCCGGATTTGATGGTTCTAATGAAAGAGCGTTGTGCTATACCATTTATAGCAATTCCAAATATGAATTTATTCTCAATTTCAGGTACGCTTTACGTCCTTTAAGGGCGAACACATTAAAGCGTGAACTGGGAAAGTTGGCCAGCTAGGCCAGGAGTATTGGAAATGTCCTGCATACGTTTGGCACAAGAATATCCTTGCATCGCCATTTTTCTCAGGGTAAAAAAATTTCATTTCTCAGGACCATCCAGAAGCCAGGGGAATAATGCTGACACTTCCTCGATCGTATCACTTCGTAGCCATTCTGTTTCCAAATTTGGCTGTAGCAAACAACCTGTAAATTCCTGAATGGATCCACCACGCTATGAAGGCCAAAAGTTGTAGCTGCCCAAAGTATCATGCGTAAGGATAGAATTCTAACAAAAATTTATATTATAAATTAAATACTAATAAATTAATATTTAAACTAAAGATTACTAACTCCACCTCAACAGTACCAATAGAATTCATTGCTGTAAGAGCGGCCCAAATATTGGAAATATTGGCGTTCGTAACTCAAGCATTTATGCACAAAATGCTCAAATCCAATAAAGCGAAAATTTGTTTTAGTTAATGAGAAGTATGAAAAAGAATGAAGTAAACAGTAAAAATGGAAAGTAATCAGTCAAGTAAAAAGTAATCTTTGGTATGAAAAATAATTTACTTTTACTTCATACTCAACACTTAAGTATACTGAAAAAAAGTTAAGTGTTTACTTCCACTTTTCTCTTTTTCTGTATATTTTTCTCGGGCGGGAGTTTCAACCCTGTCGCACTTGTACAAGAAAAATTTCAATTTTTTTGTTCTTTTTGGATTTTTTTTGTTTTCAAGTTGAATTTTACCATAACGAAAAACTAATCTGGTGAGAATGGAAGGAGAGGAGTTTATTAGTGAAGAGGAAGGAGATCACGCAAACGGACAACTATAGTTCGTCTTACTCTTAAACAAATATCCAGTTATTTTAAAGCGGTGCCAGTTACCACCAACAAAAATTAAGAAAAAAAACAGCCATGGGATTAATTATAGCGGAATTGAAAGCAAAATGTGGCAAAAATTACGACGGCAGAACCATCATGAAGAAAATTAACAACATGAAAACGTCACTTAAGCGGAAAACTGACAGGAATCTTACTGGTAATATAAAAATTCAGTTGTTGAATTATATATTGTTATACGATTGAGAGTCGATGCAAATAAGCGGAAAACTGACAGGAATCTTACTGATAATATAAACATTCAGTTGTTGAATTATATATTGTTATACGATTGAGAGTCGATGCAATTTATACGATTGACAGTGGATGCAATTTATATGACTGACGGTAGATGCAATTTATACGATTGAGAGTAGATGCAATTTATACGATTGAGAGTAGATGCAATTTATACGATTGAGAGTGGATGCAATTTATACGATTGAGAGTGGATGCAATTTATACGATTGAGAGTCGATGCAATTTATACGATTGAGAGTGGATGCAATTTAAACGATTGAGAGTGGATGCAGAAATTTATACGATTGAGAGTCGATGCAAAATTAAAAGCAAAATGTGGCAAAAATTACGACGGTAGAACCATCATGAAGAAAATTAACAACATGAAAACGTCACTTAAGCGGAAAACTGACAGGAATCTTACTGGTAATATAAAAATTCAGTTGTTGCCATGGGAGAAAAAAATGAGCGATCTGCTAAATACTGAAGAGAATCCTACTTTTAGCAAGATCCCAGGTAAGTTTCATCACGATTGTTATTGATTTGTATTTATTTGGTGTGTAATGTTGGTATACGTAACTATGTGTTGTTTTGAATTAAAATTTTAGGTGCGGTTGCTGTAGGATTGGCGAGAAATTCATCGTTGATAAAAGCTCCAGCATCAGTTAGTACATCCCTGGTTTCTAGGATTTCTCCCGTGCAAAATGTTATAGGTAATTGTCTAAATAAATTTGCAGTAATAAGCATGTCATCATTATCCACACCCTAACCGTTTTGAATTAAATGCTCTGAAGCAAATTAACCGTTCTGGATCAAAGTAGTGCAAAATGCTATAGGTAATTGTCTAAATAAATTTGCAGTAATAAGCATGTCATCATTATCCACACCCTAACCGTTTTGAATTAAATGCTCTGAAGCAAATTAACCGTTCTGGGGTAGGCTCCGGTGAACACACTTAATACGAACACTTTCCCTTAAGGGCACCCACGCGCCCTTAGTGCGTTCGAGAGAGACCCTTAGTGGGATTTCTAATGGAATTATTTCCCTTAAAGTTAAGGGAACTCAAAAGTACGTTTAAGGTTCCCTTAGACAAAAAAACTTGCGAAACAGACTTAAAAATTAGTTAATTGTAATTAAGAATGTTTTCTTTTGACGTTAAATTCGATTTCAGCGACATTATACACGTCCTACTCGACGTTAAATTCAGGATTTTGGGTTACATGGAGTTAACAGACTTAGAAGTTAGTTGTAATTAAAAATTTTCAGTTTTGTGGTTAAATTTGATTTCAGCGACATTACATACATCCTAATCTATGTGAAGCGTATTCTTGAGGGTTAAAAAAGTTAACTGACTTAGAAGTTAGTTAGTTGTAATTAAAAATTTTCAGTTTTGAGGTTAAATTTGATTTCAGCGACAATAAATACCTACTAATCGATGTGAAGTGTATTATTTAGGGTTAAATAAAATTAATTTAAAAATTACGTAACTATAATATTACTAACCAAAAACTATGTTAACTTTAAAAGTTGATTGCTTTACAGCAACCAACTTTACAGATAAAAGTACAGTTAATTGCTTTAGATTTTTACGGATTGTAATTGTCGCTTTTAGCTTTTAACTTTCTTAATTAAATGCTCTCATCTCCAAAATAGGACCGTTCAAAGCCATTAACACAATTAGATGCTCTAAACCCACGGCAGCTACCTCTTTACCTTTTTCTCCTGATGAGCTAAACACCTACTTCACCTCAATTACCACAAGGAGAATGTTCATGTTCATTCCACTAACTTCATCTAAAACTGAACAACTGTAACAAGTTCTTCCAAAATCCCCACACTTGCCACCCTCCGAAGTTTGACCTCTTTCACGAACTTTTCTTAAAACACTCGATAGTTAAATTTTATGACTTTGGTTCCCACACAAAATCAAACCCTCTTGCTCTTTTCTTAGAGAAAAGTTATTCTTACTGGAAGGGATTTGACTCTTACAGTCCTCAAGCCGAAGACACTGAAAAAATATCCTTTCTCAAAGAGCCATAATAACAATGAAAATTAACTTTAAGTTTAATTTAATAAACTTCAAAAATATGTACTTCGTTTCTTGGTGTTTTAAGTTCTTAGACGGCGAAATCAACAGTTCTATACACAAATATTCTGATAAATTACACATAAGTTAATATTGAATTTAAGGCCAAAGAAATAAGTACAATAATTATTATAGTCATAGACATACTAAATAATAAAAAGCTATGGCATATGGTGAAGTGGTAATGGATGATGAAGTAGACTCTTCCAACCTTCCTTCCTTCCCTCTCTCTTACAGTCAAAATATTTGTAAATGTAAAACCTTCCTCCCCTCTCCCTTACTATCAATTTCAACTCCACAAAGGGACGGAGAACATGAAACCGCTGAGCACTGTCCTTAATGGTTGTACTGGCGTAAATGATGGTGCTTAGTTCGTTTCTATTTCAAAACTTTGTCTTCTGAATCCTGTCATTTTCCGACGTGGGATGGGAAATGGGGATTCAAAAACTTAAAACGAATGGACGTGAACTCCAAGAACACAAATTGCTCCCTGGCGCTCTCTTGAGGTTTTCAGACTCGCTAAATTGCACTCTGTATTTAAAGGCTACAGCCTACAGGGTCAGCTGTTAGTCAATCTGGGACACATTATCACTCAGTTTTGAGTCATGCCTTTTGACTTATTTGATTTTTTAACTGTTAAGAAAAAGCCCTTTTTGATATTTGACCCACCTTTCCAATTCCAATTCCAATTCCAAAACAGATTTATTCAACTAACTAAGTACTGCCTCTTCCATTTCATCGACTAAACGATGATCTTCCAACGGTCCAGCAGGCTACTCTACTAGTAGAAAAAAAATCCTAACCTAATTAAGGGTAGTCGGAACATCGGAAATTAGAATTGCTTATCCTAGGGAAAAGACAAGAAAATCAGATCTGAGACTTATGATTCGGTGGAGTTTACTAGTTTTTAAAAACTAAAATTTGAGAAATAGATTTTTTCTTCTAGAACCTAACAGGTTGTGGACTTTAACATTAAACTGAGAGACAGATAACTTTTCGAATTGCCAGGCTTTAGGGAGGTCGTTCCAGGCCAAAATAGATTTGAATTCGACAGATTTTCTCAGAGTCTCCGTTTTACACTGGGAAACGGTTAGAAGGGGCATTGACCTGGAAGCACTACGAGTAGACGGAGTGTACAAAGTTTTAAGAGAGGGTACTTCGTATTGAAAAATCTTGAAGGTGTTTTTGAGCCTGGCCCAGACAGCGCGTTTGGGTATGGTTAAAATGTTGAGGTCACGGAGGAGAGAGTTGATTTCCAAAGTGTTTCTACGTTTGTATATCGCCTTTCGTCCAGGGTGAGGAGCCTTCTTGTACCTTCTGTTTAATTTTCGGTAGAGTAATGAGTGGCGAGTGGAGTACAGGAAACGGTTGACCTAGCTAATTCAACATACCTCAAATATAACGGGGGAGCGAGCGTAGCAAGCGACTAAAAAACTCCATTTGACACTTGACTTTTCAAAGGTCAAAGAGAGTTCTTTCAATTCAAAAAGCAAATATACACTTTCTGCTTCCCTGCGGGGCATACACGCGGCTCTACGCTTACAAATAATAAACTGGGAACACAAAAAGCCGAGTTACAATCAATCCACTCCGAATTATTCTTGTAGTGAGCGAGCTAACCAAACAAGCCCGTGTGAAACACGGGATAAAAATTACTTACTACTCTCAAAAAATTAACCAAAAGCATACGCATAGGCGACCCGGTTTCCTAAAATACAATATTGTGGACCGCCTAGAAAATCCATCAGAAATGCTTATGCTAAAACACGTAACCATTTAAATGGTTTCAATACGTTCCATCCGATACGCAAGTAGCAAATATTATATTTGATGGTACAAATACTCCTGCGTCGCAAAGTGACATACTGCTTTTCTTCATTTTTGAATTCCTCGACATGTTTGAACGTCATTGTCGATGCCGTCAATAAAATTCACCTCATCCGAATCCACTTTTACGTGAGTCCGCAATAGTCAAACGTATAACCTTGCAAATGGACATAATGTATAAGATAGCCGACTTTCTGAGCCAAATTTGAAATTTATTGTGAATAAAAAGATTCCAAAATCAACAATTAATGTACATCTTTGATTTCAATCTAAAAACATAATTTCCTTTTATTGATATAATTATCGATTCTGAAATGATTTTATATAGATCAGCTGCTCCGTTTAATCATTTTTATTTCAGCAACAACTTTGTTGGCAAGGAGTGTTCCTTTCGGCAATTCAAGTTCCTGGAAACCTGGTTTGGCTGGAATAATCCCATAGCTTCGGATAATCTCTGCGAAACACTGTTTCAGATTGACCATCGCGAATCTAATGGCAACGCATTGTCAAGGCCCAAGTGAAAATGGCACAGAACTACCATTAACAATTTTCTGGTGAGATTCTGGTAAGACTAACTCCGGCTTAAGTACTTGTGGATATTCAGGATCATAATGTAGTGAGTAGATCGGTACTTCTATTGATGTTCCTTTCGGAATCGATATGTCAGTCCCAGGAAGAACAGTGTCCTCCGTGGTAACGCGCAAAAGCCGAAACATACTATTCATTCTCATACTTTCATTGATTGCCGCCTCAAGATTTATCATTTCTTTTGTATGGGCATAACTCACTACACAATCTAAATTCGTACCCATAACATTCAAAATTTCTAACATGTATTTTTCTTGGATGACTGGATTCTGCGCAAGTCTCCAGGCCATATACGTCATCGTTGTCGTCATTGCGTCAAAGGCTCCCCCAAGAAGCATTGTTGCATTTGCCAAAACTCACCATTTTGCCCCCGAAAAATGCGAAAATTTTAAAATCATTTTTAACCATGCTGCGCACTCTTTTGTGTGAATATGAGTGGCTCGGTAATAAGTCGGTTCTCGGTAACTTGCGCATGATCGGTTGGAACATTGTGAAATTCATGCTGGATAGACCCACAATTACACCAGCTTTAACTTGATGTATTAAGGGTACGTTAACCGCTTCTGGAGATACATACGGTAACAATTCTTATTTGGAACCATATAAAACTTGCATACCGAAGTAGCGACCAATTTCAGTATTAACTTCAATTGAGGAGGTCATGCAAAAACCCTGCCCAAATTCAACCCAAGCCAACCCAAGCAACCCAAACTAACCCAAAACGAATCCAAATAGGAAAATTTGCCAAAAACACACATGCAATTATAACAGGCACCAAAAATCAACCCTGGTGACTATTTCAGCACAAAATAAACCCGGACGACCATTTCAGACCAAAATAAACCCAAGCTAAAAAATAAATCCAAAGCCATTCCTTACGACAAAAACAAACCAAGCTACTTTTTTAGCCTAAAATAATCAACTCATAGCAAACTCGAAGCAGTTTCCGACGCAAATTGAACCCAAGGGACCATTTCAGCACAAAACAAAGCCAAGTGACTTTTTCAACGCAAGATAAACCCAGGCGAGCATTTCAACCGAAAATAACCACAAACTTAATTGCCAAACCATAAAGAGCCCATAAGCCCATAAAACCATGAAAAGTGTATTTTATACAATAAATACATACATAAATAGATTTGTATGCAAATCTGAACGTATTTTTATTTTGTTGAAGTTTAACGAAGTTTTGGTCGACTATATAGTCGCCTGAGCTGTTTTTTGTCATAAGAAAATGCTTTGGGGTTGTTTTTGGTATATCCTTAGCTTGGGGTTATATTGGGGTGTAATCGTCGCCTGGTTAGTTTTTGTCCTCAGGAATGGCTTTGAGTTTGTTTTGGGTTTATTTTTTAGCTTGGGTTTATTTTGGGCTGAAATGGTCGCCTCGGTTGTTTTTGTACTAAGGAATGGCTTTGTGTTTGTTTTGGATTTATCTTTAGCTTGAGTTTATTTTGGGCTGAAATGGTCGCCTGTGTTTATTATGGGCTAAAATAGTCGTATGGGTTGATTTTAGGCTCCAGTTATTATTGCATGTGTGTTTGGCAAATTTTGTTATTTCGGTTTGTTTTGGGTTCGTTTGGCCTGCTTGGGTTGGGCTGGTCTAATTTGGGCTGGGATTTAGCATGACCCAATCAACGGTCGCAAGTTCGAGCCTGGCACTTTGAAAAGCGCGACTATTCAGCAAAAAGGACACAAAACTGAAGCTCATTTACTTTTCAATTTTTTGGGATATCACCCAAGTCAGACACTACTGTAATATCAAATTGGTTGAAAACCACTCTGGTGGCCGTTCATTAGCTGAGTTTCTAGTAATCCACCCTCTGCTGGTGTGTACCTTATCTTGTCGACTACTTACCGACTTTATATATTCTGCATAACCCGCTACACCCCTACTCGCCAATTCTGTATTAGTATTACAATATCAGCGCGCTTTTCAGTTAGATAACATTTTGAAACAGCAGGGGTTGTATACATGTTCTGGTGGAGTATGTGCTGGAACCTTTCCGTGGTTTCTACGAAAACGGAAAGGAAATCGACTGACACAAGAAGACACTGCTTATTTACATTCTGCGAAATCCTATACGTTTGCCCTTAAGCTTAAGGGGACAAAGTTTTTTCATCAAGCTGTGAGAAAATACGCAGTTAGTGGTCCAGAGGCTTCAGTTAGCCGTAAAACTTTGACCGGTAGATGTGTATTTTGTGATAGCTCGATGACAAATTTGGACCGCTGGATGTGTATTTTGGGATCGCTCGATGGAAAAGTTGGACCGCTAGATGGGTATCTGTTTACCGCTAACTAAAGATTTTGGACCACTAGCAGTATGTTTTTTGAACGCTCGATGGAAAATTTGAACAGCTGAATGCGTATTTTGGGATCTGCCAATGGAAAAATTTACAGCTATATGTGTTTTTTTCTGACAACTAAATAAATATTTTGGACCTCTAGCAATGAAATTTTTGACCGCTCGATGAAAATTTTTGGCCGCTTGAAATGCCTTTTGGGAACGCTCGATGGAAAGTTTGGACCGCTAGATTGGTATTTGTTTACTGCTAACTAAAGATATTGGACCACTAGCATTGTGTTATTTTGACTGCTCGATGGAAAATTTTAACCGCTGGATGTGTATTTTGCTATCGCTCGATGGAGAAGTTGCACCTCTAGATGTGTTTTTCTGAACCCTAAGTGAAGATTTTGGACCACTAGCAGTGAATTTTTTGACCGCTCGATGAAAAATTTCGGCCGATTGGTATGTATTTTGGGATCGCTCAATGGAAAATTTAGACCCCTATATATGTAATTTCGGACCGCTAAGACTGATTTTTGACTTCGGCTGTTCTTAAGCTGGCGTGTATACTGTTTTTAGACTGAGACTAGACTGGTTTTAGACCGGGTTTTAGCCCTACCCGAATTTTAGTATCATATTACTGGAATATATGCTGTGTCACAACCAATATCGACATACATATTAACTCTTTCAAAATGATCTGTTTCATTTTGATTGAGGTTCATAGCCTAATGTACAATAGCTAGAATTTCTGCTTGATAGAAAGTGGCATAGACACCTAACGGTATAACTATTTCCTCTTCTATTTCAGTTATATGAAATACCCCCGCCTCCGCCTTACCTTAAATTTACCTAATTAACCATCTGTGACACAAGACAGTCCAATTCGGAACGCTGGGGAGCCCGTTTTCCATCCAATATTTTTAGTTCTAACATGAATATTGAACTTTCTTTCAACAATGAATTTTGTAACCGCTCGATGAAAGATTTTGACAGCTAGCTATGCATTTTGTGACTGCTTGATGGAAAATATGGATGGCCAGATGTGTCTTTTGAGATCGCTGGATGAAAAATTTGGACCGCTAGCAGTTTATTTTTGACCGCTCGATGGAAAATATAGATGGCAAGATGTGTTTTTTGTAACCGCTCGATGGAAAATATGGATGGCCAGATGTGTCTTTTGGGATCGCTCGATGGAAAATATGGATGGCCTGATGTGTCTTTTAAGATCGCTCGATGGAAAATATGGATGCCCAGTTGTGTCTTTTGGGATCGCTGGATGAAAAATTTGGACCGCTAGAGCAGTGTATTTTTGACCGCTCGATGGAAAATAT
>JABASL010001539.1:0-10706 GCA_019775825.1 Neanura muscorum
ATTACTTCCAACACATAACACTCCACTCTTCACACCAATTCCACTTACCTCATTACATAACAACCTCAGGTAACTTATATAAGTTACCTGATAATAACTTAACAAGACTCGGATTCACACGTCAAAGAACCAAATCTAGCCCAAGTTTAAGTTAACCAGGTTAATTTAACCTACCGGGTAACGAAAATATTATCTTTAATTCCGTAGACAAAAGTCCAGCAAATCTTCCCTTAAACGAGCGAAATTTAACTGCCAATTTAATTGAAACGTCCAGCTACAACCATGTAGCAAGTTGTAACTCACCTCTTATATTGCAAAACAAAGTCAGATCACGGCGAACCTAACCAAAGTAATCGAACACCTTAGCCTGAATGATTCTGGCTGAATCACGGGATTCGGGCCGAATCACGGGATTCAGCCTGAGTTAGTTAGGTTATGCTTCATTGCAGGTTATTCTATGCTTCAAAGTCCACGATTGTAATTCAGGTAATCATAATTAAAGTCTTATTTTTAAGGTATCATTTGTAGTCTGCTCGCTTGGAGTTCATCGTCTTAAGCCTCATTTTCCCTTCACAGTGGATCAACAAATGGTCATTGTGTTCACTGTTCAGTTTCTGGAAGAATGTTCCAACTGAGTTCTCAGTTGGATCCTGCTCGTCCATAGCGTTCGAAGACCAATTGTCAACCTGACTAAGGTAGGTGACAATGGACTCTGTTTCAAAGAAATCCAACCAAGAGACTCATCCCATTCTTATTATCTCTTTGAACCTCATCTCCTTCCTCTCTGCTTACTAAGGCCTGTCTGACTGGAATGCCATTGGAGATGGATGAGAATGTGAACGGGGATTAGACACGAGATGGTTTTGTTGACCTCCGAACTTCTTTTATTCTTCCATTCTGCCACCAGCCACCACCACCATCACTACTACTTGAAGATCACAAGGGATTCATGATCATTCTGTTGGTGGACCCTCCCATTATCCTCATCCAAAGATACAGATGAGATCCTAAACGAAGGAATGAAGCTTCAATGATGTTGGTTAGATTGACATTGATCCACTCCTCCATCATTAGTCCTCTATTCTCCCTTAAGTTCAAATTGGAAATTGTGAATTGAAAAAAATGGACTCATCATACATCCCTCAGCCTCAGCTATTTGGTCATCCAAAGTATCTTCACTCACCATATACAAATCAGCTCAAGATTTAAATCCAAGGAGCGCTTAACAATTGCCCTCATCTACCTTTTACTTTGCTGCGTCGCTGCAGCGCATTATTAAGATCCTTCTGATACGAATAAACGAACAGACGGAACTTAACGAGTACCGAAGGGCCGTTGTAAGGTAGGGACCATATAACGACTATCCTCCTAAAAAAAAGTCAACTGAAAGCGGAGACTTGGCCCTTATCATCTTCCTGGATCTCCTCATAAGACCAAAGGACTCCACACAAAACTACTACTACGAAACCCNAAAAAAGAGTCAACTGAAAGCGGAGACTTGGCCCTTATCATCTTCCTGGATCTCCTCATAAGACCAAAGGACTCCACACAAAACTACTACTACGAAACCCACGATTTATAATAAATTCACATGCAATTCAACAAGGTCTCCTTTGAATTAAATTTCCCTGAGTATACAGAACCGGATCTCTCGCTTGGTTCGTCGAATACCAAACAAAACCCTTGTCGAATTTCAAATGGCTAGGTTCATACCTTGTAAGTAAACTAGTAAAAGCTTAAGAGTGGATTGTGGATTAAAGTGATATGATGATGGTTCAAGTATATTAACCAACTTCAATTCTTTACCTCAGAGACACACACATTTATGATGATGATGATTGGAGATGACAGGGAGAGTAGGTAAACAGTTTCATGTGACTACCAACATAACAAAACATCTATAAGAAAACTAGAATACAACTTCCATTCTTTGGACAACGACCAGACCACTCGACTGGATCTCCAACACAAGAACTTAACTCTCCTGTGTCATCAATTTCGGCTCACTTGGTATCTCGGAGCCTCACATGGTCAAGTTAGAGCACAAAAGATGTGGACAAGGATAAGGACTGACTTGACTTGTTGATTGACTACCCTTCTCTACTCACTCACTACATCAACCTATCATCAACAGGAATGAATTGGACAAACATCTTGTCATCCCATCTTCCACATTGACAATTGACATCCACAACATAACACAGTTAACGTCCTCCGTCCAGCTCATCCTCCAGCTACTTCATATTTCATCTGTCTCTCACAAAAATGTCAATACACAGGCCAACACGACGGATCATCCAAGTAGGACCACCCTCAGACCACCACACAACTCTTTCCAGCCATTTAACACACCTTCAGCCATTCCAATTATAAGCCAACCTTACGCTTCCGGTAGATACAGGCAAATTCAAACGGCGCCCACAAGCGCTACCACCTCAAAATAGCCCAGCAATTACAGGTAGGTAGGCAAAATGGCGTTAGACTCAGACAAGACTCAAAAGTGTCAACTTACACCAGAAAACACAAAACGTATAAACGCAGTGCGCGTTTCAAATCGTATACTCATGGTGAATAGCCTTAGCGCATGCACAACAGCTATAATATAAAACTAAAATCGAAAAAAAGAGCCGATATGATACAATTTTTACGGTAAAGTTTATTTTTATATGTGAACCCAATACCTTCATATCATCCAGAACTTGGGCGGCGGCTGGGTGAAGCTGAACAGGAAGGAATGAACGTTATGTGAAAGCTGATCCGATTAACTTCCCTCCTTCAATACCTCAAGTACCCCATGTCAAGAATGTCAATGTCAAAACTCCAGCACTTCCCTTTTCTATCCGTTAATCCTTAGACAATGGACCCCTTGTCGCCAAACTTGACACCAAACAAAGTTCCTCAGAGACGGAAATTCATAGTGGTACACAGAGTAATTAGAGGAGAATTCCAGAGAATAAAAGAAAAGCACCACAATCAAGGGATTAAGGACCTACAAAAATCCCTTCATACACAAAAGAGCCCTTCACAACAATGCTAATTCCCAGGATGACTAAACCAACAAAACCCAAACAACATAACGGTGTTGTGGCCACTGCTTTTAGATCAAGGCACTCTAGAATCCATTTCGGGATCCACCTGTGGGTCATCCATTAGAAAATACCGGAATCTAGAAAGTCGGAATCCGTTCTTTCGTGTCTAAGATTGGAATTTCAAGTATGGGGAAGGCCAACAATGCTGAAGTGTTTAAATGTTGTTGTTTTTTGTTATTTTTTTTTTCAATGAATAGATTGGAATTTGCTTGGAGGTGTTAAGAAGACTACGCAGAATTTTGATGTGCATGTTGAGAGGGAGGGATAATTTGAACGGTATTTGAGGAAGTTGAAGGAACTTGCTCCTCCTGTGAGAAAGCGACTTTTTGTATTAAAAAAAAATGGCGTATTAAACGGTGGGTCGTAGGCTGAGGCTGACCAAGACGTTTTTGAGTCACTGTTTGGAGGATGATGATATTAGTATGCATGAATTGAGACTAAGGTGGTTGGTGGTGGTCATTGCTTTTTAGTAAAAATGTTAAAATGACAAAATGTTTGAAAATATGATTGAGAAGGAGTATAGACTTTAATGCGGGAGTTTTTAATTTATGTGGAAACCTTAGCACTCGCCCGCCCATTCTCAGCTTTGAAGCCTGCGTGCTGAGATAGAAGACAATTAATATCAAATGAGGAGGGAAAGTACGACATGACCCACCATCATCATCGCACATACACAACGAAAAAAAAACGAATAAAGAACTAACACTAACGCACTCATAATAATTCATAAAACGAAGAAGAAATTATCATCAAGGAAATATTACTAAAGTTGTTCCGCAGAAGAAGAAAAAAAAACTAGCAAAAATTATTGATGTGCAGACAGGTGAAGGGTAACGGAGAGAGCTCAATCTTACTCAAACTCACTTGGATTATTAACTAAACCTAATCATTATTCTGTTTATGTTTATAAACAAGTTCGTTCATAAACTAAGTTTAGTAATGTCATCACAAACTCACTTGGATTATTAACTAAACCTAATCATTATTCTGTTTATGTTTATAAACAAGTTCGTTCATAAACTAAGTTTAGTATGTCATCTTCATATTTTCAAAAATTCAATAGCAATACTTCGGCCCAAAAACTTCCATTTTTCATTTATTTTTTATAAAAATTTCATCATAGGACACAATTTACAAACAAAGCTTCCGTGTACATCGTTAAAAACCCAAGAACCGAGAACCAAGAAAATTGAATTGATGACAATGACAAAACTTTTTTCGTATTGTATCGTCTCAAGAACATCGAACACACGAAGAAAATAATGTGGAAGAGGCCTTAGGCCTCAGAACCATGGTTTTTGATTTTTCATACGCAATTTGTAAAAAAAAAAAATTCAAACAAAAATCATTTTTTTTTTAAATGTCGCCGCTTTTTCGTTTAATGCTGTATTTACAAAAAAAAAACAAAAAAATAGGAAAAAAATTATTTTTAAAAATTGGAGGCCCACTAAGAATATTTTTTTTTTTTTTAAAAACAACTTCCAGTGTTGAAATGAATTTAGGCGAAATGTGCCTTCAGGGAAAATTTTTGTTGGAATCTTTCTATTATTAACATCCAGCGCTAATTCGTTCTCACTAAAGGGCCATAAAAGATTATCACAATTAATTAAAAATTTAAAAACATCCTGCCTATTTTTATTTTTAAGAAAAGATGGCACCTAACATAAGCACTTCTGTGTACCGTGTACTGTTTTCTTATTTTTTTAGTTGTATATAGTTCCATTTAAAAAAGGAAACTTAAAGAAAGGATTGATGGTAAAAGGCCTTTGCGTTGTCATTCTCAAGACACTCACTTTCTCTCCTCACATTTTTTTGGAGATTGTATAATCTGAAGATCTTAAGCCTAAGGATCCACTTGGTTAAAGGAGGTGAAGATTAAGAGAATTAGACAAAAACGTCGTCGGCTCTCCTTCCTTCCATTTCTCTTTCATTTAAAAACTCCCGGGAGACTCCTCTCACATTCCCTAACACTCAAAAAAATAGATGAAGAAGACAGAAGAAAGTGAGTGTGGAGTTTCTTAAGAAAAAAAAAATGTCTAATTATTCCATCTAATTCCATTTTCCCTTCTTACGAAATTTAATGTTATGCAAACTTCCTCTGCTCTCTGATCCAAGGAGGCGGGAGGATTCAAATTGAATTTATGTACAAACTTAAGAGACCTCTCACACTACTCTCCACCACTTACGCTTCATCTTCAGTCCTCCAGCATTCAAAATCCAAAAGGCAGGGCAAACATGTCCCATTTATTACAAATCCTGACTCCCTTTCGAAGTCCTCAGAACAATCTTATACAATAATGCAAGGTAGAGGTCACAAGGATGCGCCCCGTGTTGACCTGACCCTAGTACCACCCAGGAATCCTGCATCACCTACGAAGTTGGGCCAAATGTCCATCTCACAATGCCCTCGCATTCAGTGTGTTCCGAGTCCTGTGTCCGACATACTGGCATCGCTGATACGGAATTTGGGGGAAAATGTAGGTCAAGTCATTTAGGGCTAGAGAACGATTTTTACCATGTAACCGAACTCTGCCGAAGTTTCTCGAATCCTGCGTTTGGACAATGACAAGCATGTGCCGGGTGCTGAAAGATTATTTATTTGTTCTGAAATGGTTCTGAAGTGAAATGAATTCAATTCTAAGAATAGGCCTCTGAGAGAGTGCTTGGAAGTGGTTGATGAAGGAAAGAAGGTGCGAATAGGCCCAGGTTCTCCATCCGCAGAGACTCAACCTTCATTATCCATTACTTGAAATCTACTTTGGACTTTTTAAGAGAGCTGGAGGGGATTCTTCATCTTTCGTCTTTTGAATTCTCCCTCTCGAATTCAACATGAAGTGAAGTGAGAGTCTCTTCCCATTAAACAACCACCTTCATCATCCCATAAGTCCCACCTTCATTATCCATTACTTGAAATCTACTTTGGACTTTTTAAGAGGGCTGGAGGGGATTCTTCATCTTTCGTCTTTTGAATTCTCCCTCTCGAATTCAACATGAAGTGAAGTGAGAGTCTCTTCCCATTAAACAACCACCTTCATCATCCCATAAGTCCCCCCTCTCACTCAATGCCCCTCAATTCTTTTCTTTCTTTAGTTTCTCAAGTGGCTAATAGATACAAGAACAAATCAACCACCATCCAACACCACACACTTTTTGAATTCCGGCGCTCCTCACCCTAATCCAAAATGTCCATTCGATTCCATTTTGAATTCCCCTACCTTTAGAAGAGAACGTAAGAGGATTAGCATTTCTGTCGTGATACCAAGCAGTGGCCTACGGCCAGCGGAATGGAAACCATGCATTGCCAAATATTTTCAAACTCTACTGCTAAAAAATTTTTAGATTCCATTTTGCTCTTAGCCAAGCAACAACAACAGCAACATTTTACTAAACGTCGTGGAGCTTGTCTCGGGTCAGATTCAGAAACGGAAACCTTTAGGCCTTGTCCACTGGCTATGTAGGACTTGGTAGAAAGATTGCAGGGATATCCCATTGGGACGGCTTGGACCAGGATTTGGACAACATGACCAAGGAGGTCAGCTAGTCTTGGATTAGGAGACCATAAACTTTTGCTCACTTTGTGGTGGGTAGTGTCTCCTGTCCATCATAGTTTTACAGTCCAACGAGGCCTTGGACCCCCGTGACGTCCATTACCCCTAAATAATGTCCCCGTAACGAATTGGGGTAAGAGGCAACTGAGATGCCTGGGAAGATGCGAATAGGAATTTAGAAATGGACTGTAAGACTGTAGTGATCCTCCAACAATGCTCAGCGTTTTCCTATTATTCCTTCCGGGACTTCATAAAAATCGATTTGAAAGAATGCCTTTTTGTAAGGAACTAAATTCCTTACAAAAGCTACGCTCCAAGTAAAAGAAAGCATCTCCAACAACAATAGAAAAGGAACCCAGTCCCTAAAACAACATAGACTCAAGGTAGGTTAGAACACTCGCACCTATACGTAGTAGACATGTCAAGGGATCATCAAAACCCAAGGCCCCAAGAGCCCTTTTCATAACACACCATTACCACAACACACAACTTAACTACAATCAAACTTATAAAAGGACCGACTGACTGGCCGTGTAATGGAAATCAACTTCAGGTTTTTCTTAGAATAATGTAGCTTGAGAAAATGCACAGAATTTTTTGAGGTGTCAATTGGTTAAATCAATACGTACTGAGGCGGTTGGAATTAATTCATGAAGGGATAGATAGGAACAAGGCTTGGGCCCATGTTAATTCAATTTACGAAGAGAAAATAGTCTAACCAAATACAAGTACTAAATCCAATAAAGAATTATTTTAGTCTCTCTGTAAGTGTCCACCAAATAAATGTAAAATAACAAACGGAATAGTTTAACAACTCCGAATTTACTTGCATGATTGTATTAAAAATAACCTTAATTCCTAACTAACCCCTTATGTCAATTAAATAAAACAGAAGCTCCGTATTGTATACTTTCCACTTATAAGTCGTTTCAGGCAATAACATGACAATGGCACAAATGTACTATTATTCAACTGGCATAAAAGGCTAAGGCCCTTCAATCAAGTACCCGCTAATCATACTACTTTAATAATTACTATTTACTTTTAACTTTGTACTGTACATACTCACATTTAACTGTTTTATGGTACTCCACAATGACAAGAAAACTACTTCGTCGTCTATTTTCATAACCTCACTCGCATCCCAACTATCCTATTTTCCTATTCGCAGTCCCAAATACATCACACTTGGGTCATGGCTCTTGAAGATAGTTACAGTAAAGTTATAATAGATTAGAGCTCAACTAACGACACTAATTAGTAATGGATTTCAAATTTAACAGAAATTGACTTACATGGGATTTGACGTGTTCCAATGTACATAATAGACCTTACTGCTGGCACTAACTGAACAGAAAATTAAGATGTAGGAGAGGACTAGAATAAGGAAGGAATGGGCACTTGCGCAGTAGCCAGTCGTTGATGGCCTATGACACCGTGTCCGAAATAATGACCCTGAATTATTAACGAAGGTTGTTGAAGTCCTTATGTCCAAATTCCCATCATCCAGATACATCCCCTCATGCTCGACGACCCGGTCACAATTTGAAGGAAGCGATGTTGACATGGTCACCTTGCTTGACCCAGTCAACTTCATTCTGGAATCTGGATTTGAGAACACTCCACTTGTCCACTCTAATCGGGTCGACGACGAGAAATGGACAGGCCCGGTCCAACTCGTGTAGCGACAACGAAGACGATGATGACAGAAGACGATGACTTTTCGAAATGATTGAAATTTCGTTTTTTCGTCTTTATTTTTCCCGCCAGTTTTTTTTGAAATTAGAAGATATGAAAAGTGACACTTTTTCAAAATATTTTTACAAAAAAAACTTAAAACTTGATATTCGAAACAGCTGTTTAGAATTTTTGTCACTTTTGGTCACGATTTATTGATTTTGAACGTTTTGCTCTAAATTTATTTGATGGAAGACTGTAATCTAACTGTTGTCTCACTTTGACACTTAGGACGACGAGATATGAATTAAGTGTGAGTGATAAGTGCCTTGAAAATTGGAATCAGGGTCATCGTTATCCTATTCTGCTGCCTAATGTCCGATTAGAACCAATAACAAATGGTAGACGACGACTCATCATCATCATGGCTCCACTAATCACTTCACAGAAAGGACCAACACAAACAGACGGGTAATCAACTTTGTCACCTCTTGGGTTTGTATTATGTCACTTCGTTCACACTTTGCTCCAATTCATGAGCCTCTGTCTCAAGTACCCACCCAACTAATTGTGTCTCATGTCATTCTAGATTGTACGATCCATAAAAAGTGGTACTTGGATTCCTCAGACTGGAAGTTCACTCACTTAGGAATTCCGGACAGGCAAAAAGGCTGCGGCGGAAGGAAGTGACTGGAGAAATTGTAATTTAATTTCTAGACTCTATCTCGGGTATCCTGCCGGCTGTGTTGCACTATACCAGGCTCTGGCTCCACTACTTGGACTTGGACACTTGTTGCTCCCTTTTCCGCAAATCCCATCAGGGGCAAAGGAGAAGGGCCTCGAGCAGAACTACTGCTAGTTGCACGATGACAGAAACGACGAGTCTCATCTGATTATGAGACCTCAGTAAGTTAAGTAGAGTAAGTTTTTGGAATAAGGTAAGTTCCTATAGATATCTCTTATTGTTATTATTGTTGTCTTAAGTACGAACGTGCCTGGCTCAGGGAAACTCAACAACTGACTTGATCAACTCTGACGAGACCTGACTGAGTGACTGAGGAAGTTGATTGTGCCCGGAGTGTTGCACGTAAACGTCGAAGGAGGAGGCCAGAGAATGAACCAGCATCCAACAATGGAAAATGCTCCTTTCAAAGTGCAGCAGTAAGAAGGTACATATTGAACAAAAAAGGCAAAAACCTGGCTTGAGCCCCGAAGGGACGACTGCCCTGGCCACAACTTAAACATTTCATCCACTTTCCGAACATCTTGGGCTTTTAACTCAAAGCCCAAAGGTACTGTCTTTAGATTTTGAGGTACTTGGAACGACCCTTAGATCGAAGCATTACACTGAGCCAACTCAAAGTGCATCAGAATCAAGATCCATTCACACCTTAAAACGAGATTAGATTAACCTCCATGCCTTTAACTTCTTTCCTTATCCAACATGAACCACTTCCTTAAGGCATCCTCCTCATCAATTTCCTTCACATTTTATAGTTTAGTCGTCGTAATCCAAATCTTGGATTTACAAATTATAGCTAAACTTGTTGGAATACTGCCAAGTTTCCGTTGGAATTCAAAAAGATCCCATGACCCTTGAGTTGACTCTAACTCTGCTCAAAACTCAACAAAAACAAGGGAGAAGAAGCTTGAGAATAATTCAGAATTCAGCGAGAGAGTCTAATTAATATTTTTATTACTTACAGGGGGTGGGAAGTCATAAAAATTCTCATGTCACTCTCCAGCCAAGGATGACGAAATGAGGACGGCGTCATTCTTAAACTCTGGCCAAGAAGTATGTCTCTCTCGTCATTGGAAAGATGGAACCGTGGCCCATGTCACCATCACGAACCACCGTTTGTCCAGAGCCCTCCTTAAATATGTCAAAAGTGCTACAAGGAAAAGGCTGTTCGTGTCCAAGTAAGAAGACTCGAAGCCCAAAAGTCCTTTTTATCCCTTTTGAGGAACAATGGATAATAATAAGAGCTTGGAGAGGTTTGTTTCTTATTCTTTTTTTAGAAAGTGAAATTAATTGTTGAATCGAGTGACAACACGTTTTGAGTCATCTCAAGAACAATTTAAGTCATGAAAATTATGTGCCTATCAAAATCATGCACTCATCAAACCGATGTAAACGTTTGGACTACGTTCATGTCTTTTGAACCTACAGGGAAATCGAATGAAAATTCAAATTTCCTGCTCCTGTTTCAGAAACTTCTGAAACAGGAGCAGGAAATGCTGAAATAGCTAAGCACACGTTTTTGTTTTGAACTAGAATCTTGTCAAAAATGGTTTTGTGCTTCTTTCCCATTCAACGCAACGTTTTGTAAACCATAAAATTCAGGACGATTCAGGAATAATACAAGAAAAACGTTTTATTTTCACACTCTGT
>JABASL010001540.1:0-10705 GCA_019775825.1 Neanura muscorum
ATGTGGGCATAAATCGAATCCCTAACTTAGCTCTATGCTGAGGGTTTGAGGTGCTGAGGTGCAAAAGGTGGGCCAAAATATTCCATCCTTAAGTTACCATTAAAAAAAGTTAAGCCCTGCATCCCTAACTTAGCTCTATGCTGAGGGTTTGAGGTGCTGAGGGTTTGAGGTGCTGAGGTACAAAAGGTGGGCCAAAATATTCCATCCTTAAGTTACCATTAAAAAAAGTTAAGCCCTGCATCCCTAACTTAGGTCTATGCTGAGACTTTGAGGTGCTGAGGGTTTGAGGTGCTGAGGTGCCAAAGCTGGGCCAAAATATTCCATCGTTATGTTACCAAAAATTCAGTAATCCTAACCTCAGCTCTATTCTGAGGATTTGGGGCCTGGAGGTGCAAAAGTTTTTGGCGCACCCTGTATCCCAGTATGCGCACCCACCTGTGCATTTTTAAACACATGTGTTTGGGGAGCTTGTCACTGGACTACAAGACGTATGAGATCAGCTTTGACCTTTGTACCACTAATTTCATCCCTGTGTGTACAGGCTCACGCTGAGCTGTTTACACTTTTTGGAAAAGAATTTGGACTTGAATTTTTAACGTTTTCAAAACACTTTTCTCACGAAGTGTCACTTCTCATAAGTGCGCATGCGCAATGATGGGGTGCTTTTTGTCGAACAATTATTTTGATCATCCAAGCACATTGAAAATGTCATCGTACCAGATCAACACTTGTCATCGACGGGCCTATGGCATAACCTGTGGCACGGCCCTGTAAGAGTGGGGTTGAAATAAAAGTGACACATTGCTGCCCGTTTTCAAAAAAAAGATGATCTTGGTTCCTGAAATAGAAATCTTTTTCTTGTGTTTCAAATCTTCCCGCCCTTGGAATGTGAAGATGTGAATCTATGCGCGGGCTCTAAGGATTTCAAATGTCATTTCCACCCAATGCATTCATTCTCTACAATTCCGGAGACTCATAAAATATGCAGGATTTTACGAAGGAAAGATTAAGAAAACGGACGAGGAAACTTTGTTCCCATGTGACGCAAATTCCTTTAGCTTTGGCGCTACACTTTAAACTGACGCAATTTATACGAAGATTATACGTGTATNTACACTTTAAATTGACGCAATTTATACGAAGATTATACGTGTATTAAGGAGAATCCTACGCTTGCGTGCCTTTTTGGTGAAAGTTTACGTACAGGGTGAGCCAAAATTCGTACGGGGTGGGCCAGCATGCACTGGGTGGGCCGATACTAAATTGAACCAAAATTCGGGTGGGCCGAAATTATGTACGGGTTGGGTCATTATGCCCTGGGTGGGCCGAAAATGAAATCAAAATTATGTAGAGGGCATGCCGAAATGTTGTACAGTGCGAGCCAGAATTATTTGCAGGTTTTTTTATTTTGGGATCCCAGCTTTCTCTTTTTACATGTAACTCCCATAAGGGACTTTCTCCAGGGCACAAAGGTACAACCGATGTACTGAATCTCACTTATTTTTGTATTGTTTAAAAATTTAAAAAATTTGGAAAACTTTCACCCTGGGTGAAAGTTGGACACACAGTTTTGTTTTGTGTAAAGTTTGAATGGAAAATTTTCACCCTTGGTAAAAGTTAGACCCACTTTGTAGGGGTCAAAAGAAAGCAAAAAAAGTGAACTTGGGTCTTGGATTCTTTCCAGCTTGTAACCACCCACCACACTTCAAGTATACTGTCATCCCTAGTCTAGGCTTTTTCCTAGACTACAAAATAGTTTCTTCGTCTAGGATTTCTAGGAAACTAGAAATCTTTTAGTGGGTAAAAATGCTACAAGGCTTAAGTTTAAAAGCGATAGGACGAACTTTCTCTTTTCTCATTTCCTCTTCAACTGAGAAAATAGAAAGTAAGGCTGGAGTGGAATGCCACTCAAGCGAAATGAAAATGAATTGAGATCAATAGATGAAAAAAGAGAAGGAGAAAACTCGGGATTTTGGTTTCACCTACTTTCTCTTTTTTTGCTTTACTCTCAAAATCACATTATAAAAACAAAAACATTTTTAGGACACGCCAGAAATCTTAAAATAACTCAGTTTTGTGATCACAATTTTTCCTTCGTCAAAAAGACCCTAAATAAGCTTACCTCTAAAAAAGATCAAAATCGCCGAAGAAAATGCTCAAATTCGCAGAAAGAAATTACAAAATGCCGAAAACAATTATCAAAATAGCCGAAAAAATTATCAAAATTGCCGAAAAAGTTATCAAAATTGCTGAAAAAATTGTAAACATCACCAAACAAAATAATTAAAATCGTCGAAAAAAATTGTCAACCTCACCGAAACCTTGTAAGAATTTTGCGAAATGAATTCTGCTGACCTCGAATTTGATGGATTTGGGTCGTAATTTCAGTTTTTGATTAAATTTTGCCCATAATAAGATTTAACCATGATTGAATAATCCAAGATTTGTTAGGATTGAAATCCTGCCAGAAAATCCTTCACAGAATTTCTTGAAATTGAGCGTGATTTAATTTTGTTGGACTAGAAATTCCCATCAAAATTTGAAAATTTGGCGGATGGAATTGAAATTAAGTTACAAATCACGGCTTAAAGCTGTTCGGCATTTTAGGTAAGATAGAAATCCAATTTGAAAATTTATCCTCAATGCCAAACGGGGGATTTGAAAAGTATTTTTGGTGAAAGTAAGAAACCGTGTTTCACAGATCACACTAAAAGGTGGGCCAAAAACCCTGTTTTTTGGCCGAAACTTTGTACGTTTTCATTAGCTTTTCACTCACTCACTTTGTGGAGAATCTATGGACCATCCTGTGCTCTATTCAAAGTAGGCGCTCTCGAAGTACGTCTATAGAAAAATATGGAAATTGGAAAGTTTGAATATCTTTTGTTTTTTAAAAGTGCGCCGCGCCTCCCCCATTTGCCCGTACCTTGGTACTCTAATTTTCCTAATGAGACCGTAGGATTTCACGGGCCCAGAGATATAAAATAGGCGGCGGGGCTTGGTGTCATAATTTCCATAAGTAGACTAATTTATATGATACTTAGGAAAATCGTTAAAAATCCACCTAATCACCCACAGGAATCTCTCACGCTCAGGTTCAGGCCCGGGAACATTTAAAATTCTAATATTTCCCTCCACTAAAACCACATCTTACTAGTCTCAGTAAATGAGGACGATAAGCGCTGCTTTAAGTCCTTAATAGTCTCATTACTCAAATCTCAATTAACTTCCACCGCCTCATCATTCAAAAATTAAATTTCAAGATTTCCCTCCCCCAAATATGATAGTGTAAAAAAAAAACGGTTTTGAGGTACAAAAATTTTTTGTGCAAAATGCGACCACTTGACGAAAAATTCAACGTCGTTGGCTTTTGATCCCACTCAAATTCCAATTTGAAACCAATTTAAAAGTTTTCTCATTAAATTAGACAAACAAGCCCGTCCTGGGACGGGTTAGATATACAGGGCGTCCCAACTTTAAAAGGACCCAACTTTCTCTTTTAAGATGTAACTCCCGTAAGAGACTTTCTCCCGGGGCCTCTTAAAGTCGGGACACCCTGTTCTAAAAGTGTAAAATAATTAGTGGGGCAGTTGCGATGAAAAAAGAAGCCAAAAATTGTGAAAACGAGAAAAAATGCTACTCGTTTTCCATTAAAAAATTTTTTGTGCAAAATGCGACCACTTGACGAGAAATTCAACGTCGTTGGCTTTTGATCCCACTCAAATTCCAATTTGAAACCAATTTAAAAGTTTTCTCATTAAATTAGACAAACAAGCCGGTCCTGGGACGGGTTAGATATACAGGGCGTCCCAACTTTAAAAGGACCCAACTTTCTCTTTTAACATGTAGATAACTCCCGTAAAAGACTTTCTCCCCGGGCCTCTTAAAGTCGGGACACCCTGTACTAAAATTGTAAAATAATTAGTGGGGCAGTTGCGATGAAAAAAGAAGCCAAAAATTGTGAAAACGAGAAAAAATGCTACTCGTTTTCCATTTGTTTTTACCCCTGTTTTGCGTAAATTAAATTTCCTGAATCCTAGCTTGACTTCTTCGAGTTGTCAGAAGTTCTCTGTGGGGATTCTTATTTCGGTAGCAAAATTGTAGCCTGCTCACCTCAAAATTTAAATTTTTAAACAGCTCCCGCCTTTTACCTCTTTGTTTTTTATACAGTTGAGAACATGGTAATTTTGGGGGAAATTTTCTTCAAGGAAACATTTATGTCATTTTACGAGATAGTGGATAGAAGTCCCAGAGTCATCTTCGTCACCCTGGCTTGTTGAATTCTTGAACAAGTGGAGAAAAATACAAACAAGAGAATTGCCCTTTGAACATTGGGGAAGTTTGTACACTGGGCAGGATGATGGCGGGAGAAGTTTGAATTCTTGCCTTGTGTAAAGTGATCATTTAGAACACGAACTGAATTCCCAATGACTTTTGAACTTGACTGTGAGTGAGGAAATAACACAAGGGGCCATGAGCATGGGGCGGCACTTTCATAAAAACAAACTTCTTTATAGCGTTGTACACAAACCAAAGTGGGGCCTTGGGCCCTTAAACCTAAATTCCAACTGCCCACTTTCAATGTCCATTCGAGAATTGGATACGTTTCTGGAATTTATTTCTTTAAATTTTAGCTTTCTCCAACTTTCTTTCATACGTGGGAATTTGATAAAATTTCATTTAATACAGAGTAATTTTAGTAAGAACTATGAACGGAAAAAGCAACCAATTTTATTCCATGCATAAATTACCTAACAATAAATAAAATCGTAAAAATTTGATTTTTTACGGTACAACTTCCCGTATTTATTTGTACATTATTGTGAAGTTCAGTTATCCTGTGACAACCACTCAAATTTTCAAAAATTTTATAACGGCGCGACGAGAACCCTACAAATCTCGGCACTCAAAGCCGAATATTTTTTTTGGATTTATTTTTGGGAAGTCGCAATAGAGGCAATAATTTCGATAGTCTGCAAATCGCTAACTTTTTTCTTGTAAACCGCAAAACCGCACGTAATACCCGAAAAACCCCAAAAACCGAAACACGTGGAAAACCGAAAAAACCACAACACTCGGAGACCGTACTCCCGGAATTCCCAAAATCGCAATACCCGTAGAACCGCACAAACGGCAACACCCAGACTTACGAAAAAACCGCAACACCCGTAAACTAAAAAACCGGAACGCCAGAGAACTAAAAACTGCAACACCCTGATCACTAAAACAACCAAAACACCCGTACAACTAAAAAACTGGGACCCCAGTGAACTAAAAACTGCAACACCCTGATCACTAAAAAACCGCAACACCCGGGGAACTAAAAAACCGGAACCCCAGAGGACTAAAAACTGCAACATCCTGATCACTAAAACAACCAAAACACCCGTACAACTAAAAAACTGGAAAGAACCCCAGTGAACTAAAAACTGCAACACCCTGATCACTAAAAAACCGCAACACCCGGGGAACTAAAAAGCCGCAACACCCTGATAACCAAAAAACTCCAAAAACCGGGATATGCAATTCGTCAAGCATTAAAACTGAATAAAATTCAAGCAGTTATTGACCTACAAATCTTAAATGCTCAAAAAACGGATTATGATTTTTTGAAAAATGTCTCTGTAGAAATTTTTCTCTGTAGTGAGCCGGAAACTTTAAATCGCAATTTCTCGTAGCGTATCTCATTGAAGTTAATCGTCTATCTCAAATCGCTTTTCTACAATCTACAATGGACACTTACGACGGAAGATTTAAGAGGCGTGAACATAGAATTTCGTCATTGTAAAATTACAATTGTTTACAAAAAGATGTCAAGAACGGGGGGAGGGGGGACTGAAAATTGCGGACCATTAAAAGTTAAAGTTGAATGAGGGGTTAAGTATTTTGAGCCTTAAGACTTTATGCCTTAAGAAAAGTTTCCCACGCTGTGTCTATTTCCCAAGCTAGACATCCCATTGTCTCCCATTTGTCATCCACGGTTCTCCCATTGCAGAACCAACCCCCCCCCCCCTAACCCCCTTCCATCCATGGTGAAACTCCCAAAACGTCCTAAAGACGTTTCTTTTGTTATGGGCTCCACGGTGATAATTCTTTCTTTGTTAAACTTTTACGCCTCTTAAGACTTAATGAGTCTGGGGGAGGGATTCAATATATTTGCAAAGTACCCTCCGACCCTGTCATTTGACCCTTGAACTTTGCCCCCTCACATTTAGCCCTTCACTTTAATACACAAGAAAAACATTAATGCACCATTAAATGTTCCATTTGAAATAACTGTAAAGAGAACTCCAAAGAGCATCTTCTTGTTTCCATCAACAATCATTAAGAAATCCTCTAATGAGCATCTCAGCTTTTGTAGCCAAAAACTGTCTCTTATTTCATTCACTTATTTCCTTCCAGGGCCCTTACGCCTCACGCCCAAAATGACGTATTTACGTCCAAAATGTCATGACATTTAAGACGATCATTCTAAATGTCAATTATTTCTAATTGACATTTAGACAATAATTAAATCAACCCGCAGTCACAGTCCAAGCTGAGTTTGACACTTTGTCACTGTGCGTGAAGCGTGACAATCAACGCGAAAAAGCTTCTCGCCTAAAACGTCTTCGTTTTAACTCGAGTCCTGTCCTGAAGTCCATTTTTAATTATTCAGCCTCTTTTTCTAATACTTTCAAAATCAGCTTCTTATCATTTTGGACGTGAAAGGTTGACCCCAAAATGAGGTCAATATTTCAGTTCCAAAGTTCAAACTAGAGGTCAACTTGATTAAAATCTTTGTATTCGGGCATCAAGGGTAGATATACGAAGGGTAGAAAAAGGGTGCCGACCTTAAGATTTTAAGGTAGCTGGACTGAATTCATGATTACATCGATTATTCACTGTGAGCCGCTCAACTCACAAGGGACCCTTTCGGGACCCTTTGAGAAAATGAGCCTTCAAGATTTTGGAAAGATAGAATGAGGATAGCCTGATAGGTAAACCTAAAGCTCAGGTGCGTAATTAGTGCGAAGGGTGCTTTGTAAGGGAACTGCTTGGTAGGGTAAGGGAGCCCTGCAAGGCTTCCTACAAGGTATCCTACAAGGTTTCCCACAAGGTATCCCACAAGGTTTCCCACAAGGTTTCCCACAAGGTTTCCCACAAGGTGGGCCCTTGAGGGGCCTACAATTACTTTAATAAAAATTAGTTTAGGATAGGGAGTGAGGGCAGGGTAGGTGTAGAGTGGTGTAGGGTAGTTAGCTCCATTTCTGAGACAGAATTTGTGGGCACCCTGTATAGAATTTGTGCATGACCTGAGTGCGTAATAACCACCCAGTAGCAATTTCTCATTTAAAATATTTTACTAATTACAAAGAACCTTCTAATTTTCTCTGTTACAGAAAATAAATTAAGTTGAGATAATACATCATCTCAACGACAGGAATATCGTTTTGCCCTGTAAAAAATCTGGTTTTCCTTCTGCTCCTGCATCCAGATGACCAAAGGTCACGCATCTCTTTTGTCTAAATGCTTATTAACTAATACAGGGTGCAGCAGAAATACAGGGTGGCCCAAATTTTTATGGGTTATTTTAGGTTTAAGGGCCCTTCAAATTAAGGGCCCTTAATAAGGCCCATTTCGGCTTGTAAGCAAAGATTCTGCTCACCTTGTACACCACTCCAGGATTCTCAAGTAGCCTAAACTGCTTTTGTATAATTACTCTCAAAGCAATCCAACTTAATTGATTAATGGCTTTAACCCTCCTCATGAATAAAAACGCAACTAATGTGGAGAAAACAGGAATTTTATTGTTCAACAACAATACGTTTTATTTTGAATTCAAGAAAAAGGACTTGGATTCAATTCGAAACAGAGTGAATTATGTATCTTCGAAGGGCAATTTCAGAATTTACCCCCTAAACCCTAAAACCCTAACCCCAAAAATCCAGCAAGCGGTTTGTTGCTAGTGCAAACAAAATTTGCAAGCTTTGCATTTTTCGGGTTTTAAAAAACCCGAAAAATGCAAAGCTCTTTATAACGTGCAAACAAAATTTGTAATTTAAACCCTAACCCAGTGCAGCAAGACTTTCTTCCCAAATG
Organism: Neanura muscorum; assembly: GCA_019775825.1. Classification (NCBI taxonomy): domain Eukaryota; kingdom Metazoa; phylum Arthropoda; class Collembola; order Poduromorpha; family Neanuridae; genus Neanura; species Neanura muscorum. The sequence continues at coordinate 8,080 of JABASL010001540.1, forward strand.
CACTTTGTAAGGGCTTTGCAAATAGTAAGACTTTGTGCAAAAAGCGTAAAATTGAGGCGAAAAGTTTTCTTGTTGGGGGATAATTTGCACCCTAACCCAGTTGTAGCAAGACATTCTTCCCAAATGCACTTTGTAAAGGCTTTGCAAATAGTAAGACTTTGTGCAAAAAGCGTAAAATTGAGGCGAAAAGTTTTCTTGTTGGGGGATAATTTGCACTTCTTGAACTAATTAATAATTTTGAAGGGTTTTTAGAAGGTTTAAGGGTTCTAAGGACTAAAGTCTCAGAAGTGAAGCTTTAGTCTTTCCTGGTGTTTGAATTAGAATCGCTTCACCGATTTCAGTGGAAGGTTTTCGATGAAAGACTAAAAGAGAAAGTTCGATATGCTTTCTCCAAGGTACTTGCTCCAAGGGACTTACAGGGTGTCCCAAGTCTAAGAGGCCCCGACTTTCTCTTTTCACATGTAACTCCCATAAGAGACTTTCTCCGCGGGCCTCTTAGACTTGGGACACCCTGTACAGCTAACACACGCTCCAAGTTTCTCCAGCGTTTCTTCTAGCAGCACTTCCAGCTTATCTTTCCAGCCTTGTAGTCTTCCAGCATCCTTCCAGCGTGTAGTCTTCCAGCTTCCAAACCTAAAGCTTGTNATCCTTCCAGCGTGTAGTCTTCCAGCTTCCAAACCTAAAGCTTGTAGCCTTTCAGGGTCACGCGAGTAAATACACTGCAAAATATTGCTTAGCCCTCTTTGCTTAGCTTTGCCTTTTGCTTTACTTTGCATTGCTTAGCCCGCTTTGGACCTTTAGGTTCCTTCGAGAAGGTCCAAATTAGTAGAACAAACACAAATTTGAGTCGTAAAGGTTTGCATAAATTTGTTTTGAAGTTTGAAATATATTTGGACTCACTTCCATTGACCCAAGTCAGTCAACTAAAGAAATTCTGTTTAAATTTTTCCTCCTTGTACGATTTGAGACCCCATTCGGTTGGCTCACCGCTTACGCAGCAGCAGCACTCGCAGAGCTGCAAGGGCATTTTTTTTTAATTTGAACAACTTTTTTTTATTCGTGCGGCGCTTAGCTGCTGGAGTTCTAAACTCATTTACTTTTAATGGAATGATTTAAGACGGCGCATTAGTCAAGAAGAGAGATTACTATCTCCCCCTTAAATTTCCATTGCGCCGCTGACTCCGCTGCATAAGGAGCCGAAAATATATTTTTGGGATCACAGTCTGAGAAAAAACGGGAAACTAAAAAAACGTGAAATTTCAAAAACGATCAATTCAAAAAAAACGGTAAATTCAAAAAAACTGGGAAATTTTAAAAAACTGGAAATTTAAAAAAACGGGAAACTTTTAAGAGTGGGAAATCTTTAAAAAGTGGGGAAATTAAAAAGGCATGATTTTTCAATTCGAATTTTTGAAACCGTTTTAAAACTTTGATAATTTTGAGAAATGGTAGACTGAATCCCAATAAGGGGAATAAAATTAGTGGAAATATAATAAATTATTGAAATTTGGGTTAACTATAAAAATTACGTAAATTTATAGGTACGTGATTACGGTTATTGGCGTGAAAGTTAGGGCGTAGGGTTAAGGTTTGTTGACGTGGTTTCAATTAATATGGGCCGTCAGTTGCAGAACCTGCCAGTGGCATTCTTCTTTACCAAATTTAGGGAGGAACGAACATTGAGACGTGGATCTTCCTGGACATGGTAATGAGCTTCGGCTGCATCATTCATTTATTTCCCTCAACTCAAAAATTCTATTGTTCTCAACATAATTAGGAATTCAACCTCAAAAAGCTTTTGGAAGAAATCCATGAGAACCCTCCCAGCTGCAAAATGAATCAAAATCCAAGACAAAAGAAAGTTTCCTTCTTGCGTGCAAACTACTTTCCCATCAGACAAGATCAGGGAATTTAGAAATCCAGGGAGAAAGTTCCAACAACTATCATCTTACATGCATGCAGTATATAAAGATATGCAGGAAATCTCACCATCGCAGTCCCTAAAATAGAATATGTGCAAGAATACTTGAGCAAACAGGCCCGTAGGCGTGTACACATATACAGTCCACTTTTTGGAAACTGGTAAAATATAGTGTGAAAAAATATATACAGGGTGTCTCAAACTTAGGATTTTTTGAAAACTCGTCTTTACTCCTTGAACTTTGTACACAAATTTTGCCCAAACGTTCGCTAACTTTGCGTGCAAAGTTTTTGGAGAAATTTTTTCTAAAGTCCGATTTTTCGCTCTCTTTAGATTTCGTTTCCCGTTTCCACCGCCCGTATTCCACCAAAAACCCGCGGTAGGAGAAAGTGGAGGTTCCTTAGGTCTTAACAGTTTAGGCTGCGATTAAGGCTGAATTTGCAACAATATTTTAAGGGCACTCGCACTAATTACTAGTTTCAAGGGCACACTAATCACCAATTTTAAGGGCACACACTAATCACCAGGATTAAGGGTACACTAATCACGAGTTTTGAGGCTACACTGATCACCAGTTTTAAGGGCACACAAGCTAAACTCTAAACAAGCTAAAGCTAAGCAAGGTTTTAAGAGTACAAAACCATGAACTCAGTGCATTTGATGGTGAAACCCCTAAAAGCCTAGATTTTAAGGGTCAACCACCTA
>JABASL010001542.1:0-10698 GCA_019775825.1 Neanura muscorum
ATTTCAAATGCAAAAATCTCCCGCGCTTTTTTGAGTTTTGTTATTTCTTCTGCTATCTGCTTGTTTTTTTTCTGTTTTGTTATTGTACCCGTGTATTCAGTCTCTTTTTTAAAGTCCTTAAATGCTAAACCATCTCGTCATTTAAAGTTTAAAATTAGCAGAATTCCAATCCGCCGAACAGAAACCTTTGACCCTTGAACTTTGACCTTATCACACGACTTTGAAGTTGGTCAGTTTGGCTGTCAGTTTTACCGTGCGTTTGAAGAGGTCAGTTATCCAGATTATTTCCTCATTGTCACCGTTCATCAAAGTTTACTTTGGCTTTGGCTCCCGTACCGTTGGACTCGGTAAGAAAGTTTATGTACCGGAAGTTATCTACCGACATACATTTTATTGTCAGAAAATTGCTTACCTGTTCCATATTAATTTGTTCAACATTGCACAAGTCATCTGATGTGAATCCCTTTTCCCCATTCTCTAGGATAGGAAACAAAACATAAGATCCTGCTGAAGTGCGACATAACTTTGGAGGAAGGCCCTGAGAACCCCCTAAACAAACAAATTAGGCTGTGGTTACATGTACCATGTTCTATTCAAAACAAGCTTTGGCTCCCTGTCTCTTACATGTTAGATCAAATTAATATTGAAGAAAGGTAAGTCAAATAAAAATGCCTCTGTAAATTACGTAATTATAATGAGTTTGTATAAAGTATGCAGGGGAAGTGTTGGTAATAGGTATCAGATATTGGTAATTATTAATTAGCTATCCCCGTGCCTGTCCGGGTCACCGATCCTAAGAATGATTACACCAAATTATGACTTTGCCAGCCAGGCGTCCAACTCCCCGTCCTCGAAAGGGGGTATTTGTTAACCTAGTCTAAAGTAAGCTCTAATGGATAAGAGCGCTCGGTTGGCAGCGACCCTCAAATGGAACTGGAACCTCCATACCTCTGTCAAGTGCTTTTAAGTATCCCGTCAATCATCGTTTTAGGTTCATGAGTTGCTGGACTAAACTTTTTTGTCCAGCATCATTGTTCAAGTATCGTTTTCATATAAAAACGTGCCAACTATGAAAGAGTTGCCAATATCGTATCAAACCACTTAATGTTGACAAAAACTTCGGAATCTCCTCCTTCGTACTCTAATTTCAGAGGAGGCTGAGGTGCACTGCTGCTTGTTTTACCCTTCCTTGCCTTTTGTGTTTACTTCAGCGTAGTGAAGTGAGTGTCTTGTGTGTCTCTCTTTTCTCCTTAGTCTAAACGAAATTTTAAACTTGCAATTTGCAACAAAACTTCGCTTGTTCTAACTAATCTGTAATTACAACTAGAAATACTTTCCACAAAGAATTTACAGATCTCACGTAATTTAGAACCAATTTTTGGTTAGCAAACCCAAAGTTTTGTGTTCGGCTTTCCGCTAGCGTAATGTACGTTATTGCAATTCCCAAATCCCCCATCTGCTTTTGAATATAAGCTGAGCAAAAGCATCAATTCCAATACATTACTACAACTTACCACCAACACCAAGGGGCAGCGTGCGTGTAGTACGAAAAAGGGAAAACTTTTAACACATTGATACTGCCAATAAAAAGCTACATTAACTGCAACACGTTCTTTTTCAGCTTGTGCTAAGGTAACAATGTACACAACACAACAATGAGTGCTACAAGACATCCAGATCATGGTGTTGTCGCGAATGTTACTTCTGATGGCCAGGGTCATTATGTTGTGTTCCATCAGCAGGAGGATACTCAAGCCCCGCCTCTTTCGCTAGTCCAGCAACAACAACAACCACAACAGGGTCCACAACGTCTAGTATCCCTTTCGTCCCACATAATGCCCCCAACTTTGGTTCCCTCAATTTCTGGAAGTGCAACGTCGTCACGGCCGAGGATATTGACTCGTCCAGGAACAATTGGAATCACACCGGCTCGGTTCAGTTCAGCCACGGCGTTGACAGGGGTTCGAAAAACAAATTCCAGTCTTCTAAGAACTTCAATACCGATTGAGGCAAGGGCTCCGAACCCTCCACAACTTCAACCGACTTCTGTAACGCTTTCTCCTCAAGTTGTAACCATTCTAGATGATGAGGAATCGGAAAGTTGTAATTACTCAACAGTAGTAACTCAACCTCCGACTACGGTTACCATTTACCCTGAAAGTCGTCGACCCACGCCTCAGGATTCAATATTGACTTCTGGTACAGTCAATTATACGACGCTCACTTCCGTTGAGAATTTCCAGCAGCAAATGAATAATATTTATATGGAAACTTTACCAACCAACCTAGATGCCTCTACAGTCATCATGGGGTCGGACAATCAATTGTACAACATCCAAAACAACGGTGAAACCGTTTTGTTTTGTCCGTCCTCAGTGTCAGAGCACGGGTCTATCAATTTGCTACCACTTATTGATTCCACAAATTCTGGAACCTCTGCGGGACAAATCCATGTAAGAATTTAATTTTCTTCGTTACAGTTACGATGACCAAAAAATGTCATTTTCGTAACTTCAGAGTCAAGTTCTTATGCTTTTCTTGCATTTTATTTATAAACAGTTTCCCATTGGAGACGTAATGTCGGGAAATGGCGTATTTGAGTTGATTGCGCTTCCCAGCGACTCCTCGATTACGTCATTCAGCGACCAACCAATTCTCAATCTTGCAAATGCAGCAAATTACGGGACGATGATTCCGATTTCTCAACAACAAGATCCCAACACCCAGTATGTATTCAGCGTTCATGATGAAAATGGAATGGCGACGATGAGTTCAGTTACGGGGGTTTTGCAACAGAACGCCACACCACTATCAGTTGATAACAGTTCAGTACTCACATTTACTGTGCCAACTTCAACAGTTACGACAATGGTAAGTTAATTTAATAAGTTGAGTATTTATGTAGAACGGAAAAATCGAGACAATACTATATGAAAGAACGGGCTCATATTCATGTGCAGGCACCATCCGTGGTATCGGAAATCCCGGAAGTTATTTCGGTCCCACCACAGCAACCCACAAGTCAGCGGACTTTCATAACAGTGGTAGATGACTTTAGCGATCTTATTAAAACTGAAGATGGAGGGAATCAAAATCCATGGGGATTTGGTTCTCTTGAAGAGCCAGAGGGTATTAGCTTCGGAATGGGAAATTCTCAGGCTGACTCGGACGACGACTCTTCCAACTTTGACTCTACAGAGGATCCTGGAGACTCCATAACAGAGATCCATGACGAAGAAGGAATGGAAGATTTATCAATTGATGAAACAAATGGGGCATCGTTTGGCAGCGGCCTATACGAGCAAATTCAAGCTGCATTTAATGATGGGGATATTAAAGAAGAACAGGGTGTCAGAGTGATGGTGGATGGAGAGTACTTCGAGGAAGTGAAACCGATGACGGATGGTACCATCAATGTACCACCAAGTACTGCCGAGGTCAAGTTAGAACCAATGGTAAATAATTCAGTCATTTTGTTGAAAATCTTTTTTAAAAGCTTAAACTTTTTTTTAATTTTAATGACGGAATTTGTAATGTACTCTCATCCTAATATTCTCAGGTTAAGACGATTTCACATGTAACACCAATTACCCTCCAAAATGCTCGAGGGCAACAATTCAAAATTGGAGGTGTACCAATTCCAATGAAGGGATCAATTCAAATTAGAGCGAGATCGCTGCCAGTTCTTGCCAAGAAGCCTGTAAGCTCTCTTCCCTGTTTCCGAAGTTAAATTTTGATTACCATTTACCACCAATTTTACATCTCCGTCTCTTTATTATTAGCCGGAGTCCGACGCGTCGTCTATAATTCCGAAGAATTTAAATGACTATACAACCATTACGCTAAGAAACAGCATGGAAAAGGCCAACAGTGGACTCCAGCCGACCCCTGTCGTTGTCGAAAAACCAAAGCCGAAGGTACCTGTACCCTTACCCGCAAATAATCGACCTGGCATTCGCAATCCAGCAGTTCCGGTTGTAGACTGGGTTAACGGAGTGGGGAAATTTCCTGGATTGTCTGGAAAGGTAAGTGACTAACTATAGGAGTACCAAGAAATTTTACAGCGTTCACGTTTGTAACCTCTATTCTCAGATATGTGTGGATGATACAACTGGAACAATGGAAGTACTTGATTATAATCCAGCCGAACACCAGCGGCGAGTCAGGGTGCCTTTCAAGATAGTTAAGGAGCAGCACAGGTTACATAAGAAAACTGCATACGCTCCTAAACCCAAGACGATCTCCAAACCGATGAAGCCGGCTGTGACAACACACGATTTGTCGAAAATTAAAAGTAAAACAGTTATCCCCGCAACAGGAGGAAAAACCAATTCCAACACCGTACGAGCCGAAAACACCGAGACAAGTTCCAATGCCCACCTACGAGATGATTCAGACACTGAAAAATCAGTGGATGTGACCTTTTGTGTCACGTGTGGTACTTTAGCAACCAAGGAAGAGGAATTCACTGGAAGAAGTTGTAAGAAGTGCATTGAAGCGGAGGAAGAGGAGGAAGCTGATGATCGGGATGAGTCACCTGCTACAAAGTTTAAAATTCCAAAGGGGATTACGATAGTAAAGACATCTAAACGTCTTATGAGTCAGGCGGTAGATTCAAAAAAACGGCCGGTAAGAGTAAAGACAGACCCAGATGCACTTCCAGAACAGTCGTCTCTCCTGGACGGGAAGAAAAATCAACTTCCAGTGCTCAAACTTGAACCGCCGACAGAAAGCGTCGGAATTACTGTAATTCCTATTTTTCAAACACCTTCGCTGTCACCGAAGATGGAAGTAGAATCAGACGAGTCCAGTGATAGTAAGACAGCTAAGCTAACTTCTTCAAAACGTCGAAAGTACCGTCGAAGTTTGATTGAACAGAGAAAGCTAAAGACAAAGTCAAACGGCCGGGACAAAGTTTTCAATCGAAAGAGAACTCTTCAGAAAGTGCTGAATACAAAAACCAGACATGCTAAGAAGAGTCTCATGTGTTCGGGTTCTTCAATAAGCGACGCTAAGTCACCTGGGCTTGACGACAATGACCTGACCGACTCTGATGCATCCAGTAAAACCTCACAAGATTCAAACAGCAACTCCACGGATCCCAAGAAAGTTACACCACTAATTGATTTCAATTGGTCGAAATATCTTCACGAAACAAATTCCAAAGGAGCGCCGCCACGATTCTTTCGACAGCCGGCTTTTCCTAGCTCAAACCCATTCAAGTTTGTCATTTTCATTAATGTTTTGTATTGAATTGCATTTGAATATTTTAACGAGACGTTTTTCGTAATGTTGTTTGTCTATATTACACAGGATAGGCATGATGATGGAAGCTGTAGATCCCCAACACCAGAGCTTATTTTGTGTGGCCAATGTTGTAGATGTCCAAGGCTACCGAATAAGACTTCACTTGACTGGCTACTCTGAAATTTTTGATTTCTGGGTCAATGCAGATTCATACGATATTTTCCCAACCGGATGGTTAGTAACTTCAGCTGAAGGAATGTTCAAATAGAATTAATGAAAACCCGGATACCTAATGCGATAGCATGTATATTTATGATTTAGGTGTGCTGAAAACAACCACGACCTGCAACCGCCACCAAACTATGAGAAATTTAGTTGGGCCCAATACTTGCGTGACGAAGAACTTATCGCCGCAGATTCTCAATTTTTTGCTATATCTAGTGAATCTGTTCTACTATCTATGGATATTCAGGTTGGAATGAAATTGGAGGCCGTGGACATTCGGAATATGAGCTTGACGTGTGTGGCTACAGTACAAAATATAATCAACGATCGACTACTCATTCACTTTGACTCTTGGGATTGCATTTATGATTACTGGACAGACACCTCGTCACCCTTTATTCACCCTGTTGGGTATTGTAAGAAGAATGGTATTGAACTAACGCCACCGAAAAGTAAGTTTGGCTATTTATGATTCGTAGCTGATAATTTAAATGCCTTTAGTCTTAATACTTCGTATGTGAACGATAGACTACAAGGGACTGTTCCAATGGGAAAGCTACTTGAAGGAAACTAATTCGGATCCTGTGCCCAGTCAAAGCATCCGTCCACTTCCACCTATTGGATTTAAAAAGGGCATGAAGTTAGAATGTGTCGATAAGGTTTGTGGACCCCTACTGATTCCTATATTTGAAAATTATGAAACCACCATCTTTTTAATTGCTGTATAATCTATTTAGCGAAATCCGTTTTTGATCCGAGTGAGTACAATTGCGGAAGTGGAGGACCATCAACTTCTGATTCATTTTGATGGTTGGTCTTCGGACTATGACTTCAATGTTTATGAATGTTCTGGGGATATTCATCCAATTGGATGGTGTGCCGGTAAGACTTATACAAAATTTACACAACAAAATTTAATATTTTTTTAAATATATATTTTTGATTCATTGCAGCTACGGGTCATCCACTTCAAGTTCCACCTGATGATACGGAGCCGTGGGCTGGATCTTGTAGCGTCTTCGGTTGTCTTGGAGTGGGACATATCAAGGGTTATAAATTTATGACTCACAACGCGGAATTCAACTGTCCATATTCTCCGTCAAATCTCAAAAAAGATTTTAGCGACTCCTTGCCGGATCGATTCTTGTCTTATAAGAAGAGTGTCATTGTTACACAACAGCACGAGAATTCTAGTTCCAGTCGTCGGTACGAATTTATCAAATTACCTATTACAATTATTCAATTTTAGTAATTGGAGTTATAATTTGCTGTGATTCTAATAGCGGAAGTATGGAGGCTCAAACTACGTTTCAACGAGCTGCGAAACTTCGTTCAGAGAAGCGCAAATCGCTTGCAACAGAAATACCAGTTGTTCCTGCCAAAAGGAAATATACGAAACGTAAATCAGAGGCAGAGACACTTATGAAAGCTAAAGGAAACTCGTCAAGCGAAGGAGATGAATTGAAGGAAAAAAATAAAAATGGTTCTCTTCTACTTCGACGGCTCAGTGTCAGACAGTCAAAGTCTACAACGTCATCACCCACAGCGACTACCACTAAAATCCCACCAGTCACCTTAGAACCCATTCCCAACGTTGGCAATGAACTGCCAAAACGTATTGTTCTTCCAAATATTGAGTCTACTATTACGCCAGTTCTCCCTCCCACTATTCCGGGCGGGGCCTCAGTTCAAGTTCACTGGGAGGATATCCTGGATTCGGTTTCTCTTGTGAAGGAAAAGAAGGGAAGCGGAGAACCAGCCTTTGAGTCATCGACACCGCCAGAATTTAGTCTTCCTTCATCAACTACGATGACTCCTATTCCAACACCTGGAACCACCTCTGCCTTAATTACTACTGAATCATTCCATCCAAAATCACCCGTTGACCACCTCCTGATGATTTGTTCCCAAAAGGGTGGGGGTGAGCTCACTATTTCTCAATGCAGCAACGACTCTTTCAATGGAGAGTCTGGTGGATCAATAGGAAGTAAAGTGCTGGGAGGTAATGAATCTGACACGGATTTACCACTGAACTTTGCGCACAACATCAAAATACTTCAAGGAATTGTTGGGAAATTGAATACCTCTGCTGTTTCTAAGTGGAAGACAAAGAATGTGGTAGGATTTGTACGGAAAATTCCTGGGTGTTTGGATGCATCTCAAATGTTCGATGAACATGTAAGCCGAGTCGAATTTAAAACAGTGAGATAAAAAATTAGTTTATTTTCAAAGTCATTATATTCTGTTTTTTAGCAAATCGATGGCGAAGCATTTCTACTCATGACGATGACAGACTTTAGCGAAATAATGGGCTTAAAAATGGGACCTTCCATCAAATTGATACAGGCAATACGATTGGTTCAGAACAATAGTTTTACCACGCCTCTCCCTGCTGTGTCAATTACTCCAATTCCAACGCTAGCTTCGTAAAATCTTTCGTATATCCTAAACAATACAGTTACGTGAATGTACAAATCACGTATAAGGTACAGAGGGTACGATTCTTAGTTAGTATTATTAAATCTAGAGTGTAATTTTCACTAAATTAAAAATCTTTTGCAGGATTCGTAGAATTTCATGGAAATACAATTTTTCTCAAATTCGTATTTACGCAAAAGGAAGTATAAATGCAGTGGGGATTGAAGGATAGGAAACCCTCTTTAATCCAAGGTCATTAAATAACCCTTTTACGAATCGTGAATGGGTTCCGCGAAAAATGGCAAAGTGTCATTTACCGAACCTTCGGAATCGGAATTGACAGGATTTATTTATTTCCTGTTTGGGGGTGTGGGAAAACTCAAATTTTTTTTCTTTTTTTTTTTGTGTTTTTATTATTGATCTCTTGGTTCTCGCTCAGGCTCAACTTTATTCGTGTTTTTCTTGTCTTATCTAACAATAATAATTGTTAATTAAGTGGTTATAAAATAGAATTTTCTAAAGGCCAGACAGTGACATCATTGTTGCTCCCTCGTGACTTCGTGAATTCCTTGTCGAGAATACGTTTCCGGTGATCAAGCTCTGCTTCTCAATCTGTCCATAATACTGCAGACTTGGGTAGGAAATAGACTCACCAAATACAAAATACAGTATTTGATTTTATTAATTTCGGAAAGTCTATTAAATTTACATTGAACATTCTTGTGAAACCGCTCGCTCGGCTCGTGACCGGTCGGTGTTGGTTTGGTAGTGGTGGTGGTTTAGCCTTGTGTATGCTGAATAGGACACGGGACGCGGAGCCATCCATCATATCGGCAGTTTCTCCATTTGAAACCCATTAAAACGGGGTAACCTACCGTAGGTGATAATCGTCCGTAATTTAACATTATTGTCGTCCTCTCATTAATGACTTGTAATAACTTATAATTGAAATTATTTCTCAGATCCGAAGACTAAAAAGTGACTCGTGGGACTGGCCAAGGCCATTTTATATGGCGTGTTAGCACCGCTTGGTTTGGCGGCCCTCTGCGTATCCTGTTATCTTTCAGTTACAGGATAACGGAGATCCAACTCGGTAAATAATATAGTCTTACTGTGTTTGCCTTTGCGTGCTTCCTTATTTCCGCCAGAATCGATTTCTAATTTCTTCTTACAGGCAGAATACTTTCCCGCATCCGTTTTTGATCCACATAAACTAAAATGGCCAACCAGTCACAGCAGCAATCTTCAGTAAATGCTTCCATGGCAAAGCGGAAAGAAATCTACAAGTATGAAGCACCGTGGCCGTTATATGCAATGAACTGGTCAGTGAGGCCAGACAAGAGATTTCGCCTTGCCCTGGGTTCTTTCGTTGAGGAATACAATAACAAAGTTCAGATTGTACAGTTGGACGAGGATACGTCAGAATTTTTACCAAAAGCAACTCTTGAGCACCCATATCCAGCAACAAAGATCATTTGGATCCCTGATAGCAAATCAATTTATCCCGATCTCCTGGCCACAAGTGGTGACTATCTCAGAGTTTGGAGAGCCACTGAGACTGAAATCAAATTAGAGAGCCTTCTAAACAATAATAAGAACAGTGACTTTTGTGCTCCTTTGACAAGTTTCGATTGGAATGAAGTTGACCCGAATCTTATTGGTACGAGCTCGATAGACACCACATGCACAATTTGGGGTTTAGAAACTAGGCAGGCTATTGGAAGGGTATCTAGCGTCAGTGGCCATGTCAAGACACAGCTGATTGCTCATGATAAGGTAAAATTATCTTAAATATTTTATTACGCTCACCCGGCTCACGGTTCATTGGTGACTCGTATTACAGGAAGTGTACGACATCGCTTTCTCACGCGCTGGTGGCGGGCGTGACATGTTTGCCTCTGTTGGCGCTGACGGATCTGTTAGAATGTTTGATCTCCGACATTTGGAACATTCAACGGTAACTTTCCAGTCATTTTTCGGATGTAAATTGTAGTTTCATGCAAAACCTATTCTTGATAGATCATTTACGAGGATGCTAGTCATACGCCACTCCTGCGATTAGCTTGGAATAAACAGGATCCGAACTTTTTGGCTACTATCGCAATGGAGTCTTGTGAAGTTGTCATATTGGACGTCAGAGTACCTTGTACTCCTGTGGCAGTGCTAAACAACCATCGAGCTTGTGTAAATGGTCTCGCTTGGGCCCCTCACAGTGCGGTAAGTAATATACAGAAACCATGTCATTTTATTTGAAAATCTCATTTGTATTTCCTTTTAGTGCCACGTATGTACCGCTGGAGACGATCATCAGGCACTGATTTGGGACATTGCAGGTAATGCTTCCATTCTTTCTGGAGGTAAAACAACCGAAATGCTTCAATTAATTTCTTTATTCAAATTTCAAACGGCGTGCGGCTTGATGCAGGGATGCCTAGAGCAATCGAAGATCCTATCCTTGCGTATACGGCAGCAGAAGGTCAAATCAATCAAATTCAATGGGGCGCAACGCAACCGTAAGCCCTTAGATTTATTCACATTCACAAACGTTCGATTTTGATAAAACACTGACCCTGAAATGTATTTTTTCATTGTTTCAGAGATTGGATCGGCATTTGCTACAACAAGTGTCTCGAAATTCTTCGTGTGTAGCAGTCAATCTCTAACCTTCCTCAGCATTATTATTCTAATTGGAATCACTTTTAAAGTGTTTCCTGGTTATCGTTATTCTACCCCATCGCGTTTGTATTTTCGTAAGGAATTCGTTCAGTTCTTATTTTTCTCCTTCCAATTAATACATTTATACAAGAA